>BMAO01022258.1:0-25258 GCA_019973975.1 Trichonephila clavata | reverse complement strand
AAATCAACTAGCTGTTACCCCGCCCTTCGCTGGGTATTTCATGATGTTTTATAAATTTTTACTGCTTATATATATGTATAAATTATTGATATCTAAGTCCTAGCATTAAGAATTCGATTGAATTGAAAAATATACTTATACCTGTAACTGTCACCTGTTGAAAAAAAAAGGGCAGAACTCATCTAATTTGTATTTTCTAAAAATCTCTAAAATTGAAGCATAGAATGATGTTTGCTCTTTCGTAACTCAAAAACCAAGTGGATTCCCGCAAAACCAATTTTCGGTGGATCTCTACTCCGTAAATTGAACATGCAAGCCAAATTTCAAGTCTAAATCTAACAGAAAAAACAAAAGTTTTACTATAAATATCCCCGTAATCCCGTTGAGAGCCGTTTTCCAAAATTACCGCTCTTAGCGGATTTCAATTCAACAAAAGAAAAATGCAAACCAAATTTCATTATTATAGTCCTTGTAGCTCGAAAAAATTAATTTTTTTTGTCAATACGTCCCAGTAACCCCTGCAACCCCCAGAACTTGATTTGCTTAAAATTTATTCTTAGTGGATCCCTATTCAACAAAAGAAACATGCTTAACAAATTTGAAGTATATGGGTCTAACAATTAAAAACAGGAATTTTTTTCTGTAACTCCTCTTGACCCCTCGCAAAACTCTTTGGGGTCAATTTTCATTTTACTCTTTGTTAGAGGAACTCTATTTCATGAAAGGAACATGCCTACCAATTTTCAAGCAGGATGATCAAGTAGTTTAAAAATGGAAATATTTATCGATTACGCCTCTTAATCTCCCGAAATTAAACTTAGTAGTTGATATTCGCGAAACCCATTTTGTAGCGGTTCTCTACTTTACGAAAGGAATCTGCTTATCAAATTTCAAGACTGTACGTCTAACAGTTTAAAAATGGGGATAATTGTCTATAACGCCACTTGAGCCCCCGCAACGCCACTTCTGGGTCTGTTTTCACAAAACCCATTTTGTAGGGGAATTGCACTCTATGAAAGGAATCTGCTTAGCAAAATTTGAAGACTGTGCGTCCAATTAATTAAAAATGCAAAAAAATTATCAATAACGCCCCTTGAACCCCCGCAACACCACCTAGGGGTCGATTTTCACAAAACACATTTTGCAGTGTATTTCTATCCTATGAGAGGAATCTGCTAACCAAATTTCAAGACTGTGAGTCTAATAGTTTAAAAAAGAAATAATTATTTATATCTGCCCTTAACCCCCGCAACACCCCTTGGGGGTCAATTTTCTCCAAACCCGTTTTGTAGCGGATATTTACTCCATGAAAGAAACATTCCTACCAATTTTCAAGCAGGTAGGTCAAATAGTTTAAAAACGAAAATATTTATCTCTTACGCCACTTATTCCCCTGCAACGCCACTTAGAGGTCTGTTTTCACAAAACCTTCTTATAGCTGATCTCTACTCTATGAAAGAAATCTCTTTATCAAATATAAAGACTGTGCGTCTAATAGTTTAAAAATGGAAATAATTATCTATAACGCCCCTTAAGTCCCCTCAACGCCACTTGGGGGCAATTTTCACGAAACCATTTTTAGCGTATCTCTACCCTATGAGAGGAATCTGCTTACTAAGTTTCAAGACTGTACGTCTAATAACTTAAAAATAGGAATTTATAACGCCCCTTAAACCCCCGCCCCCGCAACACCCCTTGGGGTCAATTTTCCCAAAACCCATTTTGTAGCGGATATTTACTCCAGGAAAGAAACTTACCTACCAATTTTCAAGCAGGTAGGTGAAGTAGTTTAAAAACGGATATGTTTATCTATTACGCCCCTTAATCACCCGCAACGCCACTTAGAAGTCTGTTTTCACAAAACCCGTTTTGTAACTGATCATTATTCTACGAAAGGAATCTATATATCAAATTTAAAGACAGTGCGTCAAATAGTTTAAAAATGGAAATAATTATCTATAACGCCCCTAAGCCCCTGCAACGCCACTTGGGGGTCGATTTTCAGCAAACTCATTTTGTAGCGGATCTCTACTCTCTGAAAGGAATCCGCTTACCCAATTTCAAGATTGTACATCAAGTAGTTTAAACATGGAAACAATTATTATTAAAGCCCTTAACCCCCGTAACGCCCCTTGCGTTTCGAATTTCGGAAAATCCTTTCTTAGCTGATGTCTACTCTATCAAAGGAACATGTCTACCAAATTTCAAGTCTGTAGGTTGAATAGTTCCAGAGATTTCGTGATTAGTCAGTCAGTCAGTCAGTCAGTGAGTCGCTTTTCTCCTTTATATATATAGATTATAGTTAATTAAGTTCGAACTAACTAAATTTAGATTAAATTCCACTCATCTATTTTATTGTCTCTCTCTCATTATTACATATCTAAGGTTTTAAAAAGTTAATTTTGCACAGGTCTTCTGATAATCTTCTGTACATAAAATTAGTATGTTTGGGATATAAAAATTATTTTTATAATGCCAAATCTGAAAATTAGTGTTTAACGGCTTTTCATACCCGGTTTTAAAAACAAGTTTTTAAAGTAAATTTTTAATTTTTGAAAACTGGTTTTTAAATTAAGAAAACCGGTTTAAAAAATTCATATTATTACGTAGAATTAGCAACTCTTTTGCTGTATTTGCAAAATTCCCAAAACTTTTCTAGTCCATGAAGAAATCTAGTACACTTTTTTAGCTTCAAAAACAAAAACTATTAAGTTATCTGGAAAGATATTGTCTAGAATAATTCCAAATTCTTATATGGAAACCGATTCTGATGAAGAGCAACTTGAAGAAACTACAAATCAGAGTAATGCTTTTTTGAAAGAGCCATGGAAAAATCCATTCATAGTTTTCTTGAAAACCTTGAAGAAAAACTTATAATATCAAAAACACTGAAATCTGAATTTTCATTGTTTGAAGCAACGAATAAAAGAACAGAATGATTTGTTATTTGATGCCCTAAAAACCATAAACCAAGCTCAGTAGCTAATGAACGAATATTTTTAATCTCAGGCAATATTGTGTACAAAATAAGAACAAGAAGCCACTATTCAGTGGGTATTTTATTTTTTTTAATACTATTTTCTTAGGAGAAATCGAAGTTAGTGAAAACAATATAAATATTATTTGAAATTTTTGTTTGAATTTTGTTATTTTGTGTAATACTAATTTTTTTTACTTTGATATTGATTTCGTTTTTTGTTATTTTATATAAATTAATAAAATATATTATTCCTTATTCTATTTTTTTCTTTTTACAAAAATTTGAAACCGGCTAAAACTGGTTTTTTGGAAATATTGAATTCGAAAACCGGTTCTCAAAAAGTCAGCTTTTGCTTAACCCCTACAGAAAATTATGCTCTCCTTAACCGGTATTTTGAATAATATCATTTCTGGAAATCTGAATGAATTTTACTATTTCTTGAATCTTATTTATGTTTCTAAAAGAAATTTGTGTTTGATAAAAAATTATCCATTGTCTATTTAAAAAAAATTTAAAAACCCTTGAAAAGGAAAAAAATGTTGGAAAATTCAAAATATTATACTTAGAAAATAATGCTAAACAATAAAAATCAAATTAAAACTACTTATTGATCTGAATTGGCACAAAATAATATGATATTAAGTATATTCATAAAATAAAGAAACGACTAATCAAATTATTTCAGTTTCCTTCTAATATTAATAATGCATGAATATCCGATGCTGACATAAAACTTAATATACTTCACCAGTATATATATATACATAGTTATAAATAATATCCTTCCTTAAAAAATTTCTTTGGTTTTTTTAAAATAAAAAAAGCTTCTTTTAAAAAATTTACTGTCTCTTCAAGAATTCTTCAAATCCATATATTATCCTTAAAATATAAAATTATCTCTTTAAACTATAATAAATCCAGATTTTGCATTTAATTAAAACATATATTAAGTTAAATAAACTGAAAGTCACCTGAACAACACATACAAAGTAGTGTTAGTAAAAAATGCAGTATAATGTCAAGTAATGACTCTTTTACAGCTGTCAAATTGATTTTTGCGAGGTATTATGCCTCCAAAAAAGTATGAAGATATCTTTCAATCATTTCCTGTTCCTCCCCTTCCAGAACAAAATTGCCCGACTTTGTTTGCTCCAGTGGTCCGATGCGAGACTCGGTATTGAATTCGATCAGATTCGAAAGATTTCTTTCTCATTCCATCAACCGTGTGATGAGAAATTAATAGAATTTCTCTCCCTCAATAATTTTCTTCTGAGCAACTATTGCTATAGACTCTCGTTCTGCGTCTTTATTGAGAAATGTGCAGATGAGAGGGTGGGTAGTAATGCAATGATTGTGGCAATGATATGGATCAATGCATAGCTGATCTACCGCAGAAATGGCAAGCTCTTTTCTTGCATATCCGGCAGCAATGGAACCGTCATCGACAAGTCTATCATAATGGAAGTTAACATGTCTTTAGTGTCTTTCAAGGCATGGTAAGTTCATCGACTTTACCGTTAGGGTAATTTGTTTATTTATAACAGACAGAATCTCAATATACAATCGCTGAAATTAAGAATACGAGTTTGAACAGGAGTGATTCAATTTAAATACCTTGGCACAATAGTAAGTAATAATAGTGACAACAATTTTGTAATCAAAAATAGAATCAAAATGGCTAACAGACGTTATTACGGATTGTTAAACTAGTTTAAATTTACCAGTTTTAGTAGCAAAATAAAAATACAGTAATTGGTACTCTGGTAATACCAATTGTTTTATATGGCAGCGAATGCTGGACAATTAACAAAGAAGACGAAGAGAAACCGATGACTTTCGAGAGAAAAACCTTAAGAAAAAATGTTAGTGTAGTTAGAGAAAACAGAATCTGGAGAATACGATACAACTTTGAACTTCTATCGAAATACAAAGAACCCAACCATAATCAAAGTGATCAAGACTTCCCAAATAAGGTGGTTGGGACATGTATTTTGATATAGCGATGAAAATCCTGTTAAAAAATTAACTTTCCAAACTCCAAAAGGAAAGTTGAAAAGAGGAAGACCGAGAACAACACGGGTGGATAAAGTAAAAAAGTGGTTGAAGGGCTTGGAAGTTAACCAATGGAAGAATATAGCATCGAATAGATCAAGATGGTGTAAGCTGACTAAGAACCTTGGCCGGTAACCTTGGCTGTAGTACTTGGAAAGAAGAAAAAGAAGAATTTGTTTATTATTTGCAAAATCAGTCTTTTTTTTTGTTTTTTTTTTGTTAAAATGTTTCAGCAATTAACTCTGATGGTTGATTGTTTATCAGCAACATGAGAGCTATTGGCGACGGACCTCATAGTTCTGAACCACGGTTAAGTGAAGAATTTGAGATACCTCCGTTTTTAAACTTCCATCCTATGCTAACTTAAAGTCCTTGAGCCTCGATAGGTTTAAAGCATAGGTCTCAACGTGGGCGTTTGAGGCTTTCAGGGGGGCAGTAAAAGACAGAGAAAATTAGAGGGCGTTAGATAGTACGGAGGGGCTTAGGCAGATTGACCAAATATAGTCTAAAAAAGACTAAAAAACACGTTGATTATGTACTAACAAAAACAAACTTTACTACTGTTTACCTTATGTTGATTGTATGTATTTAAATTATTTCTATATCACATGTACGAAAATTCACATATTTCGGTAGTTCAGGAAGTGGATGAAAATTTTAAAGATTACATTACTTTCAGACCTACATTAAATTGAATGATATCGGGGGTTTTAATTTCTGTAGTGTACGTGTTGTCTTTGAGAGCAGCAGTAAATTTTTTCGTCCACTGCATTTCATTACGTATATTATCCAAAAAACATAATTAAATATGTTGACCAGGAATTAACATGTGGTTCTTTAAGAGTTGAAACTGTCAATTTACAAAACAACAATATCCTGTCAAATATTCAACCATATCCTGTCAAGCACCAATATACTATCTATCACTAAAATATATAATATTACACATTTAAATATATTGTGGCAATAGATATTTCAGATTCGCAAGTAAAAAATTGGGTCTTTAGAAAAAAATTAAATTAAAAAATATTTTCTATTAGTAATAGAATATTTTTTAAAATTTAACTCTTGTTTTCACTATGTATTATATGCACTCTTATTTCTCTAGAATGGGAGGGGGTGGTATCGAAATATTTACTAGAAAAGGAGGTGCCAGTTCAAAAAAGGTTGGGAATGTATGGTTTAAAGTGTTTAACTCAGTTTTAGTCCCATCAGGACTCGAGCTAATGTCTCAGTTACTTATTGAAAACAACTGTTCATAATCTCATAGTTTTTTGAATTAATGGTTTAATAATACAATGTTGAGATATTTGTTTTCTACTTCATCAGTTTTGAATATTTCTTCTACTTCATCATTTGAATATTTGCTTCTACTTCATCAATTTTGAGAGATACTTGCTTCTATTTCATTAATTATGGTACAAATGCTTCTACTTCATGAATTTTGGGATATTTGCTTCTGTTTATCAGTGATTGAACGTCAGTTTCTACTTATCAATGCTTAGATATCTTCTTCTGGTCATCAATGTTGAGGTATTTGCTTCTACTTCATTAATTTTTGAGTTATTTGCTTCTAGTTCATCAGTATTGAAATATTTGATACTACTTCATTAATCTTAGGACTTCTGCTTTTCCCTTTTTAATTTGGGATGCTTGATTTTTGTCCGGAAATTGCTTTATTTTATAAATTTATTTTTTTATGTTTGTGTAAATAATTCCTCATTGGGATGTTAAAATTTATCAATTGAATAGAAGAAAAAGTAATAGTTATGGTTGCAAAGTTTGGTTTCCAGACTAGATATAAATTTAGGAGAATATAAATGATTAACATCTGAAATATTTTTTTCATCTAAATGTATTTTCGAATTATTAATGTATTACTTTTAATTAACTTATTTTTATTCGATTTTATTTCTATTTTAAACAAATTTTTTTTGTCATGAATTTACATTGTCTTAGAGATATATACACAGCCAGTATTGGCAATTGATGTCGTAAATTATGTTCAGACATTGAATGCTATTTGAACTGGTTCTTCGCTGGCATAACTTCCACGCCCGTTTAAAGTTTTGATAGCTAATGCTGCGATATGTTTGCAGCGCAACAGCAACCATTATTCTAGACAATGCTTTTTGTTGGAATAAATTATTATTTAAGTTCAGGACGCTTACAATATGGTAGATCGCGAAACTGACGATATTATTCTCCAAGATAAATTAATTTTTTTGTAACTATCAATATTTATACATAATTATATTTAAAGTAATTCATCTCTAATTTTTCTTCTTATGAGATCCTTGGTCAAGATTTAATTTCATGTTCTCTCAAATTATGTCTTCAAATGGGGAAAAAAGTTTTTTCGATTATGTTCGTTTTTCTTCGGCTGAATTACTTAGAAGTAAAATATAAAATATTTTGCAATCGTTTAAATCTTATTTGCATATATATATATTAGCGAGAATATATTTGAACTAAATCCTAATACCAGTTACACACACATATATATATATATACTGACTTGGATTTTCCTTGAATTCTTTTTCTTAAGACGATACAAAAGACGCGGTTAATATCTTTTATGTTAATGGAAAGTAAACTGTCCTTTGAAATTTTATTTGAAATTATAAAATTTAAAACGAATCTTATTACAAAAAAATATAAGAAAAATTTTATTACAAAACATATATATATGCAGGGTGTTGCCGAGAGTTGAGTAGACAGTATTCAGAGAGTTGAGTAGATAGCATGGGGATGACAAATCATCATAGAACAGGGGATCGTAAACCACGTTTAGTCGGTGAAAATTGTGATAATAGTAGCCGTCGGGAAAACGATGAGCCAGACGAGGGGAGTGGCCAAGCGAATGCGGGGATTTGGAGCGCCGTTGTAAGGTTGAAGAAAACAGCAAGTTTACAAACTTACCACTCGTCTGGGGAGAATAAAAGCGGTGAGTACCTGCCACTCCACACCAGAAGATGTGGTTCATGCACGATGGTGCACCATCATATGTTTCGATTGCGGTGCGTAGTCACCTCCGTACTACATATACCGGGAGGTGGATTGGACGCGGCTGACTTGTTGCTTTGCCTCCACGCTTCCCGGACCCCGATCCCTTAGATCTCACCTTTTAGGGCTGCCTGAAATTTCTTGTGCATGAGATGCGGTGGCTACAATGAAGGATCTCACAGCATGGATCATCGTCGCTTCAACCGACATTGCTAGAATAACGGATTTGCTTAAATGCATTCTACAATCCTTTGTCCACCGGTGTCGGTTGCCCTCTGATTTACACGGCCCCAGCTTTTAACAATATTTGAGGCAATCGCTTGTCTTTGCCTTCTTGTCATCAAGCTGTGACGTATCTATATGCGTCCTTCCACTAACCCTCTGGGGAATTCTTTTGGGCCAGCATTTTCAACCAATCTTCTCCGAATGCCAGAAAAAGTGATATGCAAGTTAAATTTAATGTATATATTCTTTCTTCGTGAGTTTGAGAGTTAGTGGATTGTGAATAGATTAGAAGTGAAGTAAATTGGAAGTGAAACGTATACATAAACAAAGTAAGAAGCGAGAAGTTGGAATATCAAGAAAGTGATTAGTTTAGCTAGCGGGAAGTGTTAAAATTAACTTAAAGCAAATAGAAGGCTGAAAGAGTTCAGGTACTGTGATCTTAAATCAAATCGATATTTAGAAAGTTAAACTAATAGTTTGGTTATTAAATTGGTAAGCTCTGTATAAAGTTAACTTAAAGGTAGAGCTACAGGATTGAATATATTCTCCCAACGCAATCTCGTCTCTCTCCCTCTTGCTCTATTACTGATTTAAGTTATCTTATTTAGAGTGTTATTTATGTCTAAGTTAAATATAGTGATAAATAAAATAATTGAAGTTCATCACGTGGTATGATCATTTAGCTCCTTCCTCGACTCTAGCCGGGTCACAGGATAGAAGGGATGTAAATTCATCATAAAGCTATGATGTATTGTTCGTATTGTAGAGATGCTCAAAATATAGTAAATGCCTCTTATCGTCCCTTTTCATTCAACTCGACATTACACTTTTCATAACTGTTCGTGCAAATTACTCCAATTAAACGTAGTTCGCGATAGTGATTTGTTCTTTATTGATTTGTCATCTCCATGCTGCCTACTATCACCCCTCTGAACTTTTCGGTCGAATTCGGAAACACCCTGTATATATATCGTCTCCTTTAAAGTTTTTGTATGGCACATTTCACTTGTTTTATGCTGAAGGTAATTTACAATCCAAAAATAATCAGTTGCTTATCAAAGAATAATTTTAAAAACAGAAAACTATTTATGTAATATAATATACAATTTTTAAAAATTTTTAAGAGACATGGAATAAAAATTTATTCAGAAGCGCTGTACCGACGTGGTTTCATAAAATTCATTGCCAAAGAAAGTTAATAATTGTCTTGCAGTCAATTAATTTATGAAGATTTTTTTTAAGCCAATGCAAAATCCAACCACCTTATTCAACACCAGAGAGTTATAAATTTATTTGAATAGTATTATTTACATCAACCATTTTTCTATAAAAAAGAATGATAACTTGAATGAATATAATACAAATTTGTTCTCACATCGAATTCAAATAAAGATCCTTCTAAAAAATTTACTTTTATAATTATACAGGATTATTCCTAATTCTCTCCAAGGTTTCGGAGCGCCGTTGTAAAACAAAAACTTAGATGAATATCATAAAAAAAATAATAAATAAATAGAGCACAGATAAAAGGATAGAGAAATTTTTTTTTATTTACATATTCTACAGGTGTTCTATAAGTGAACCCTTGGTCATACGGCATTTATCAATGTGATAGTCCAGTTCCTTCTACACCCTACTCAACAAGGTGCTATCAATTTTATTTATAGCATATGTTATCCTTTCCTTGTTATCTGTGTTATCCGAAAACGTGACCTTATACATAAAACCCAAGGTTCCGTAACCCCTTTGCCCCGCGATGTAGCAGGACTGCATGAAAGGATAACTCGTGCTGTCAATAACGTTGTTGAGTTGAGTGGAGCAGGAACTGGACTATCACACTGATATGTGCCGTGTGACCAAAGGTTCACATGTAGAACACCTGTAAAATACGTAAATTAAATTTGAATTCTTTCTGTACTTTTCCCTGTGCTCTTTTTTGGTGTATTCATATTTTTTTACTACAGCGCTTCGAAACACCTTGGAGATGGAATTGTGAATAGCCCTGAAAAAATTATAGCAAAGGAATGGTCACTAATTTTACCTCTAACAACTATTTTGAATTCATTTATCAATGCAGAAAATATAAATCAATAGTTCTTATAAATACAGTTACAGTACTGAAAGTATAAATAAAAAAAATAATAAAAGATATTTTTGTTTGTTTATACTAATGAAGTAACAAATTTTATTCTTTGAAAATGAACTCTGGATTGAAGATGTAAGTCCACGTTAAGTTGTTATTTGTTTTACCGTGTACTTTTTTTATCCAATCAAAAGTTCCACAAGCCAAATTTTATGAAGTCTAGATCTTCAATTAATAGTTTCTTCTGGAAGTTTCAAGAATACTCAAATATGTGTTCGAAATAGCAAAATATATTGTAATAAGTTCACTCCATTATCTTTCATTAAAGCATGCCTATTTTTAAAAAAATAGTATTTATTAAGGAAGATAATATATCATTTGCGGTATAATACACTATAGAAGGTATGCGTGAAAATTCTATACTATTTTTAGGCAATTCACGTGATTTCTGTATATTTATATATGTCCAATGACTCGAAAAGATTCTAGAATTGATTTTATCAAAGCACCGCAACAAACAATATACCTATTTAACCGTTTATTTTACTTTCTTATGTTTTTATCTAAGCATTATTTCTTTGTGTTTCAAAATGTGTATCTTTCAAGGTTCAAACGTTTCTACTCAAGTTACCAATTAGAATTCCAGACCTGAAGTTCACTTATGTCTTACGTTACTCTAAGGCAAGATTAATGCTAAAAAAAGTTGAGATTTTTCAGATTATAAAGCCGGTTTTAACGATACACGTAGAGATTTTTTTTTAATGCTGGGTGCGGCAAATCTCACTACTTTCTACAACTGACACTAGAGTAAAAAATAAGCCCATAATGAAGGATTTACGATTTAAAAAAAATGAAAAATATGTTGATGACACGTGAAGCACATATGCGTGTAAAGAGAGATATCCTCTAAATGTTATGGGGGAGAAATGTAAGACGCTTAAATTGTTACATATTCTTGTCACGAGTTCTAAAGTGTATCATTTAATTTGTATTCGGAGATGGAGTTAAAATATATCATTGACGAGATTTTAAAGCAATATTAAAAAATAATACAGCTTTTATTAACGATCCAATATCGATATGTGTATCCCTTTTCGACAATTTGGGATTTGATTCTCAGCGATAGATTTTAATTTAGGCTTAGTGTGGATTTTAATTTAGGCTTAGATAAGAATTTAATTTAGGCTTAGCTACACATTTTAATTTAGGCTTAGCTGTGGATTTAAATTTAGGCTTAGCTACGTATTTAAATTTAGGCTTAGCTACGCATTTAAATTTAGGCTTAGCTACATATTTAAATTTAGGCTTAGCTATATATTTAAATTTAGATTTAGCTGCATATTTTAATTTAGGCTTACCTACATGCTTTAATTTAGGCTTAACTACATATTTTAATTTAGGCTTAGCTACACATTTAAATTTAGGCTTAGCTACATATTTAAATTTAGGCTTAGCTACATATTTTAATTTAGGCTTAGCTACATATTTTAATTTAGGCTTACCTACACGTTTTAATTTAGGCTTAGCTATATAATTTTATTTAGGTTCTTCAGGTCTGATTCTTTAAATCATATTTCTGAATATTGGTGCAATTTTTATTTAATGTAGATATATGCCACGAAAACATTATATTTTGTATCTAAGGGTATTCTGTGTTTTTTAATTAATATCATTTTTCATTTAATACGCATATGAGCAATACACACAAAAAATTGCTTGAAATTTAAAACGACATTTGTAGAAAGCGAAATCACAACATTTTTAAATATTTCATTTAATTTTATTCCAAATCAAATTTGCTTTACTTAATTCTCATTCCAGGGATGCAAGAAACATTCTCATGAGTGGGAAAAAACGTGTTATATCATAAATGTACTCAAGCAAAAAAATCAACTTAGCTGAAAAATCTTTCATGCTTGCTAAAGTTTTAGCAAGCAGCTCACGAAATAAAGGAACACTCAATTACAATGTTCACGACCATATGCGTTAGAAAACTTTTTTTTTCTTGTATACTTCTTTTATTAAATCGACTTTTTTTTTTAATTCATGAATATCACATATATATCTCTGTTTTAGTTTTTCAGTTAGTGTTGTTTTTAGTACAGGAATAGCTAGCACAGAAGACTTTTAATCTGAATTCGCCTTTGCCATCAAATATGATAACCACAAGTCATGAATAACTGATTCAGGATCTCAGATCAATCCAGTTTCATTATTTGCATGACAGGTATTACTCATCCTTTATATGAAGAAAACAATTATGCATGAGGAAGGAAAGATGCGGGTACAAATCGTGCAGACGCTTATGACGTATCACTACATTATCCGTAGATAACAACGGGTGATTTATGCTTTTTCAGTCTTTCATTATGTGCGAACTGTGAATTCACATAACTATAAGCCTCATAACTATTTCCAATTTCCTCAATGGATTCTCACGAGAGTTTGTATATGTAAAATGCTTTTATTAGTCGAAAATTGCATGCATAGGATTATGTATGGGTGAGAAATGTAATAAAAGGTTTTCAAAAAGATTCATTTTTGTTTTATAAACGTCGCGCTGAACCTAATAATGTTGAGCGTACATGTTTTTGTGATTTTATTGCCTACCACGATTTTTATTTTACCTATTTTATTAAGATGATGAGACTTACAATCATGGCTTGTTTCCAGTCTGAAGTTTATCACGGCCTCTTGTGACAAAACTGAGAAAAAAATTATTTTGTATTGAATTTGCGCGTTTGAAAATTTTCTCCCTATTTCTTTTATAATAGTTTGCCAGTACTCTATATGTTCAAAGCTCATGAATTATACATTTGTTAGATAAGAGACCGCATTCTAAAGAATAATATGATTGAGTAGAAATCATTCTAAATTGGAATGTTTGTAATCAGTATCTTATATAACAGCTTTTTAGTGATAAATCAAAGTAATAGCTTTATTTTATTTTCATAATTATTTTCATTTGAATACATATTTACTCCTTTTTAATGTAATCACGGGTAACAAAACAGAATGTAAATTAGCTGTTTAACAGCTCATGGGGCAGTAACACGGATTTAATATACCACTGAAACGCACTTCCTTGTTTTTTACATCGCTCTTTACATGTGTGTGTATCCGATTCCCAAAAAAATCTCTGAACGAGATCGAGGTGGATTAGAGAAATTCTCTTCCTTGTAATTCCTTAACACAAACAGAATTGAAAAACAAGTTTTTTAATACAAATATCTAATACCTTCTCAAGAATTCATATCTCGGAAACTACCGATTTATCTTTTCATTGATATTTGTTGCAAAACTCTGCAAGGTTAAATATTCATTTTCGATCAAATAGAGGATTTCGTATTAATATTACAATCTAAAGAAATATATTTCTTATAAATTCAGATCTCTACAACTATTTTTTGAATAACATAAGTACACAATTTTCTAAAAGTATGTTTTTATGATTGTTTCAAAGTGGCCGCCGTAGCCTAGTGCTCAAGTTACGGACTCGTGGCTGGAGTGTCATGAGGCTCGAGCCTAGTGCCGATCAATACCGCCGTATAGAAGAGCCCGTTGCACGTTAAATCTATCTAGGCTCAATCGTCTTCCCGTTGGTGTGTATGGAAGTTAGAGATTGGTTCAAAATTAAGAGGTCCGTCGCGAATAGTTCATGGTGCAACGCTAATAGCTCAACGCTAATCGCAATTCTCACTCACTTATGATAGTTTTAAAAGTTTATTATTGGACCTTGGGTAGCCTAGAGGTTAGAGCATCGGACTACAGACCAGAAGGCTTGGGTTCGATGCCCGATGCCTCCAAGTACATACAGAGAACGTGCTTGTTAAATCAATGGGTCCGAAATCTTGTGGGCGGTCGCAGCAGAAACCACGAGTGCAGGGTGCTGGAGAATATTTCTCTCCTCTTCAGTTCTATGCCTAAATTGTAGAGGTGGAGATAGGCAGTGTCGTCATCTATCGTGTAGAAGTCCAACCCGTCTCAGGATATGACAACTTTCATTCCTTCCCTTCGGGAAAGTGTCTAATAAATAAATCGCACTTTCGTTCTCGGGCTTTTTACACTTCCTGTTACTTCTGTACATTGTCCTTCTATAAGCTGAGGAGAAAGCTTTTGGAATTTTCTCGCGAAATAATCATCCTAGATCTTTCTGGACTTTTCGGGAATATATGGTTATTTTTGTCAAGTTGATCGCTAAAATCCCTCCTATCATTTACAAAATTAAACGAATAATCTTCTTTGAACCTCAAACGATCTTTCCGGTCACACAATATTGTTTCGGCAGAGAAGCCAACATAATTAGAAATTTCTGCAACAATACATACACAGATTAAATTTTTATACTTTTAATACAATATTTATGACATCTTTGAATAAAAATAGAGCTGAAAAACAAAAATTCGACTTACGGCTAATTCAACTTGGCCTGATATTCGAAATGGAACTCAGCATTAAGTCGTAAATGATTTGAAAATTAGCTGCATTTATTTAACATGCTAATCGTTTGTGTTCAAAGGATGTTCAATTAAAATTAGTTGTAAATACATTGATAGCTTAATTTGAAAAATTAAATCAATACCTAAAAAGATATATACATTGGAATTTAACCTAAAAGATTAAATATGCTACTACGAATTAGCTTAAATAAATCTTGACTCTTATCGTTACATAGAATTATCACATATTAATTTAAAGAATTGTAATGATCAACCTAAGTACCGTATCAAATATTTTTTATGGACTGAGGGGAATGTAAAGATAATTGACCCCTCTCAAGACTTGTTAGCTGCCTCAAAGTGGAGGCTGGTTGTACCTGGAAGAAATGGGTGATGTACGACGGCAGCATACAGATTGGTTCAAAAATAATGTGACCAATTTCAGAGCATCATAAATTTTTATTGAATTAAATTGTTTACATTAATTTTTAATAAGGTTTCCTTTAGCATTGTGGCCGCGGTAACCAAGTGGTCAAGGTATCGGATCGTGGCTGTCATGTCATGAGTTCGAGCCCAGTGCCACTGAAGATCTGCCGTGAAGGGGAGCGATGCACGTTAAATCTGTCGAGAGCTCAAACGTCCTCCCGTGGTGTGGTAGTTAAGAGAGGGGGTGCCAGGACAGGTGTCGTCCTCGTCACTCGGCCATGGTTCAAAATTACGAGGACCGTCACCCAAAGCCCTTGCGTAGCTGAACAATGCGACGTTAATATTCACTCACTCACTCACCCTTTAGCATTGTAGTACGTAAATATTTAGGCTTAGACAAAAAAAGCTTTTTCGACCATTTTTGGGGTATTTTCCCCTTTGATTGCTTTTTGAAGCCCTTGAAGTGTTTTCACTTTACGTCTATTTAGTTATTGTTTTTTTAAGTATCCCCCAAAAAAAATCGCTTGAAGCACAATCAAGAGATGATAATAGTCATTTCTCAGAAGGAAAAAAAATTATTATTTTATCTTTCAGCTATTTTATTGTTGATTTTGTAGTATGACTTGGTGCAGAATTTTGTTGAAAAACAAAGCTTCTTTAGGGTAAAGATGTTTACTGTCTTTGATGATATGCTTCGAAACCTAAATCTGATTGAATTTAGCATAAATTTTAGCCTTTGGTTCTGCAAATAATGGTTTTTTAAGCCTTCAGAGCACATTTCCATTCATATCATTACACTTGGCAGCCAACTTGCCTTTTGCAAAACAACTACGTCTTTGCAACGCATTCCACTTTAAATATATTGTATCTTCGGTTTGCCAGTTGTGGATGATATATGAAACAGTGCTTCATCAGAAGATATCCATGTTTTTTATCTAACTTTGCGTAACATTAAATACACAGAGCAAGAACATTTTCTTTGTTTTGTTTCGGTTTTTGAAGACATTTGATGACAGACTGGTTCATTCACTGTTTTATAGCCATTTTTCTTTATTTGACGACAGATTGTCGATTACGATACCCGTAGTTTCTTTGTAAAGTTCTTTGAGTTTGAGCTAGAGAATTTTCTACAATGATATGTCTCTCGGCTTCTTTTTTGGATTTTCTCCAAGGATTTTCTTTTTTTTTTTTACATTTTTTTCTTGGAGCATTTGATTGCCCGACAAATTTTATTTCTTTTCGAAGTTTAGATAGTAATCTATAAGAAAAATGTATTTTCTGATTTTTAAATGCTTTATTTAAAATACAACTTGAGCAACTATTCCTCAAAAACTTTAAAATTTCGTTTCGAGTTTGAGTATCTTACTTCTGAGTCATAATTTACTCCTACTAATAAAATTAGTTAGATTGGCAATTTGAACGTTTCATTTTTAATATATAACGATTAAAATTTACCATAAATAGTTACATGCTTTTAAAATTCGTCACACTAATTATGAATCAACCTGTATACTCCAAGTAAGGTTCCCTAGATGTGAAGGCCATTCCATTATGACCAGCTAAAGTAAGCAGGCACTCGGGACTAAGTCAGTCTTCTCCATTTGATACCCCCAGGTCCTCGGATCAATGGAAGCTTCTTTTTTCCTATTACTATAAAACCAATCCTATTTTACTTTTGAATTTTTTTTGGAGGGGGGGGGGATTTGGTTTTATGCAGATGGTGTAGAGATAAGAGACAGCAACAACAGGAAAAATATTTGGTTAGGTCACAGATATATATACGTTTTCAGTAAAGTTTTGTGTAAAAAAAGTTGTCAGAGTTAAGAATTGTGCTTCTGAAAAATAGCACCAAGATCGATTTATTGTTTGTTTTATAAACATGGCACTCTTTGAATCTAAATTTGAATCGTGGTCAGCAAATGAGGAAGACACCTGAGTTGGTACTCTTCTCAAACTTCCACACAAAGGAAAGGACTTTGAACTTCGAAAGATTTTGAGTGCATCAGCCCCTTAACACTGCGGGTCTTCAGTGGCACCAGGACTCAAGCTAAGGATTTGGCACGGAGGTCACGAGTTCACGACTGTGACCACTCAGCTACTGTGGCTACTAAAATAGAGCCAAATAAAGTCAGCGAATGCATTGAATAATAATTAGAGGAAAAAAGATTATATTTCTGAATGATTCACTTTAAAACAGAAGTATTTCTTTAACGGTCGAAACATTCTGTGTAACTCTCGGAAATTTAATGCATTGATTTCATGTTACAGGAATATGCAAGGCAAAATGAGCGGAAAATGAACAGCAGGAGGTCAGTTAGGTCATAAATTTATGGCGAGGTTTTTTGGTTGGTCCAACAGGAAAAGTCTCTAATCTTTTTTTTCTTCTTCTAATGAAATGTTTCAATAAGATTCTGAAATCTCTTTGTGGGCATATCATTTTTTAGAATTTTTTGTTTACTTTTTCTTTTTGCTTAAAATTTCCAAGAATTTTCCACAAGAATGTTTACAATTATACGATCTTATAGTACGAGAGCTAGCAACGTCAGGAAAACAAGAATTTTAGAAAAGCTGATTCTTTAATATATCTTTCTCTGCGTCCTTCCGAACAACGTGCGGGCTATCTGGCAGCCAGTAAACGTTGCGTTTATTAATGCGCATCATACCTTTACGGGAAAAATATTGATTTTTTAAATTATTTTAGAAAGAAATCTTTCTTTTTCACTAAATTTAAAATGTTATTAACAACATGAATTTATTAATGCCAGACATTTTTGGTGTTGAAAATAATGTGCCAGATGCTATTTTTTATTAAAAAAAATAATTAATTTCAAACCATTTTAGAATGTCTGTAATTTTAATATTACTTTATTTATACATAAATAAGTACAAATTTAATTTGCCAGACATTAAATCGGTTGCGTTCTTAATTGCCAGGCCGATTTATTGGTGTAGTATACCGCGGTGTTATGAGAGAGGCAGTGACAAATTAGGTAGGCGGCAGACAGACAGGATTACGTTACACTACTTAAAGTATTCGAAAAACTTTATTTTTATGTCTTCGATGGTGAGTATAATAAAAAATTAATATTTAAATTATTTAAATAATAATAAATAGTTGATTAAGGGGGTTCACCCATGTGACGTCCTGTTTTTTAAGCATTCTTAGAGAATATTTTTTTTCACGACCAGTAAAAAGATAGAACTTTAAATGTTTAATCATTTTTTTATATGTATTTTAAGAGTATGTATATACATGTTTAGCTAAAAATATCCAATAGAACGTGAGTTATACCACTCTGAACACACCCTCCTCGAAAAAATGAACACTCACTTCCTCCACGATTCCAGCTGATTGACTTATTTTAAATAAAAAAACACTAACGGCATTTTAATTTATAAGCTTAAAGGCACAGAATGGACTATACTCAATTGAAAATATCAAAAATTGGATTTTTGGTAGAACTCTGAAGAAAAAGTTTCGAATTTCATGGGGCTTTTTGTTATGTTTTTATTTTAAAAAATAGAAATATTGTGAATTTTGAAATGATCGTAGTCCATTTTGTACCTATGTATGTGCTGAGTCTACCCTATAAATTTGAAGTTTTTCGGTCAAACCGTTCTTGAAATATGATGGAGGAAAGTTTGAAAAACACAGTTTTGAGAAAAACGTGTTTAAAAGTTTCAAGTCTGATTAAAACACAATGAAAATTTTAGCTTAGCGCTAGGAGCAGCTGCTTTCATAACACCTGCTTCTTTATAACGACTTCGAAATTTAAAAAAAAATTACTTTACCACCCTATTGTAGACATATTAAGAAAGAAATTTTTGAAGAATTTTTTTTTTTCGATTTCTTGAACGCATCGCATGGGTGGATCCCCTTAAATATTTCGTCAGCCTGTGGTGACTCAGTAATCACTCCTGGGTTAACTCACTGATTTTAAAATTTGCCCTAACCTACGCCTCTCCATTATGTGGACAAGCAGCAAGGACTCACAGAATAGAATTCTTTTTAGAAGGAGTCCAAAATGTATCTTAGATAAATTTTAAATGTCCGCTGATTCATGAGGAATACAAACCAAAGAGCTTTGAGTAAATTTCCTACTATTAGTCAACTGATCAGGAGAAATGAAAAAAAAATCTTCAATTAAACAAAGGAAACAAAAAAGAAAATATCGTTTTTTAAATATCATATAAATTTTATTGTAATTGAATAAAATGATTTTATAAAAGATAGAGAAAAAATTGCCATTGATACAATAACAAAATTCTCATTTCTATTTATACATATTATGTTTAGGTAATCAGAATCTATTTTTCCCTGAAATATGTGTTTTCATTCCGTAATAGTGTCACAAAAAACTGATGCATCTCCATAGTCGTCATCATCATCACTGCTCCCATTTTATCAATATTATCATCATCATTATCATCATCTTGCGTTTTGTTTTGGTTTTCTAGTAGTGTTGGTTCTGGAGCAAAAAAAAAAATCATTATTAGATTATCATGGTCTAAATAATAATTTACTCTTTTGATTTATTATATTATAAATAATACTTTACTTTTTATGATAATGTCAGCCACTGATGATGGAAACTGCTCCCCAGCAAACCAAACGAAATCATATTTATCATCATTGATGATCCACCCGGAAGCTAACGGCGATAAAGATGATGGATTTTTTAAATGAGCATTTCTCCAAAACTTTGTCACATACCGCACTCGCAATAAATGCTGATATAATTCAGCTTTACATGGTGGTAAGCTGGATGAATCGAAACTTCGACATTTCTTTTCGAAATTATCATCAGGTTTTTTTGATTGATACGCTTTCGAAAATAGATAGAAGCGGACATCATTAACATTTGAAGAGTTAGGCACCCCATACATGTGACATATAAATTTTTCCAATGTGGCAAATGTACGTTCAAGTTTATCTTCATTGTCAGTTATAATCTCCTGACATGCTAACTGATACTCGACAGATTTTTCGAGCAGTTTGAAGGGTCTTAGTTTACCTTTCCGAAAAAATGCTGGGGTATAATCGCACCCTGTTATTGCGTGGAAACATGGTAGAGCTTTCGATAAAGAAATACCAAGACTTTGGTATAAATCATTGATGCTTATAAGACGTTCATAGTTTCCTACGCCCCATTGGATCCAAAGCTTCAAAGATGCATTCAGATGATCCATATTCCCAAGAAGTATAATCAGAATATCGGAGTCTGAGCAGCGTACAACAACTTGAGCGTCAACGCTTATCTGGCAAATATGATATATAATTCGAGTATCAGCTTCTTCATGTTCTTCACATGATAATGATTCTTCAATATTTCTAATAACTTGGTTATTTACAACACGATACGAATAGCACTTATCGAAGCTTAGATAAATAGTTTTATTCCCAATAAAAGGAAACATGTTATCGTTAGCCCAATGATCAATCAAAAATTTTACGAGAGCTTCCTTGAACTGAGTATTTTTGAGTTCGCCAGCAAAATTATGAGGCCGAATTTGATTAGGTCCAATGGAAATTGTACTGGTTGTTTCGTTGCGACGTAAACGCTCACAATCTTTTATTGAAGGTGTGAAATACCGATCAAACACAACGTCAATGCGAGATGATTTAAACTGTGAAATAATTCTAAGGAATTTTTTTGATATGCCATCGAAAGTTTGAGGTACTTCTTTCATGAGGTGTAGCATGAAGAAACCGTCTAAAATGCTAATATCAAAAAATAAGGATTGCTGATTGGCCTTGCTAACTTTTTTCTCGAAAACTTTAATTAATTGTGCTTTATCTGTTTTACAAATACTACCATCTGCATGACACATCGATGTTGGTATCGGCGTTAGTGGAAATTCCAGTACTTTTTCAATATCGACTTTGTTGGTCATAGATATACCTAAGAGTCGACCAAATAGATCTCGTTGCATTCTTAGCTCAATAACTTTGTTACCAAGAGTTATTTTTTTCTTCTTTGGAGCACCAGCAAAATTAAGCACTTGATTTTTTTTTATTGGCTTATCAAATCTGTCCTGATCTTCAGCACATTCAGTAATAAACTGTTTCCGTAAATCTTCGCCATTTTTCTCAATGTTCAGCAAAAAGTTCGCTACATTTTGAGGTACAGGCTTGGCAGTTGCAATGTTATATAAACTATCTTTGTCTAAACTTTCATCAAATGGATTAATATTCTTCTCAAAAATTTCAATGAAATCAGCGATTTGTTTGCCATAAATTTTGATTCGATTTGGTTGCAAATCCGCAGACACGTCTTGTAATTGCTTCAATCCACAAACATCGAGAACGTGGGAGATTATAGCTGCTATAATGCTGTGACTTTTGGTCCAGCGTTGACGGGCAGCTATGGAATTAGTAAAATGTGCGATACCACTGAGACGTCTAGCCGCTTCGGCATTGATAGTCTGCTCCAGTGTAAGATCAATTGGTATTCTCGAGAATGGTTTGTCGGTTCTTTTTATTCCAAAATATCCATTCATGAAATCATTTTTTAGTCCAGGATGTGTTTCATCTACTTTATTTAAATTGTCTAAATATTTAACACACCATCGAGCATAATTCGGTTGATTTACTGCGAAAAATAAATTGGTTATTTTTGGAATAACATATTTGAACATTTCAAAATCTCCCATGCGTATGCTTCTTGACAGGGTAATATAATAATTTACGAGCTGGATGTAAATCAAATAGAATTGAGCCGTTTTGCCATGCTCACCTTGTCTTGTTTCTTCTACGAATTTTTGATATGCAGATAATACTCTCGATAATACATTATTAGGCAATTCTATTGTCATAGATGAATGAGAATCTGTAACTTCCTGATAATGAAGGAGATCGTCCATAACTTGTTCCTTCAGGAAATCGTATTCAGTATTGTCCATCTTCAAAAATTGATTAAAATGTAACATTTGCAAGCCAAGAGCCATCAACGGGTGCAGACGTTTGCAACGATTAAAATGTTTACCTTCAATTATACCGTTCACTGATCCAGAAGCAATAATATTACTCTCAATCATCATATGAGATAGACCACACTCATTTATAAAAACTCCTATGGCTTTAAAGAAAGCCATCATTAAATGGAATGAACCAAGATGGATGAAAAGATTATTGAATTGTGGCTTTGACGTTGATTGGATTTTATATGCTATTTTAGCTATCGCCAGGTCATAAGTAACTTGCACGTATGTTTGATTACATTCCTTTCCAACAATTTGGGCCTGTTCCATTGTATGTTTAACTACCGCTACATTTGTTGGTGAAAAATTAATAGGTGTAAGATAAGATACTTTTTGTTTGGGACTAGTATCTTTAATGATTTTAGAATTAAAACCTGTCCACATTGGAGTATTTGGCACATGCAAGAAGTGTGAAAGCAAATATAACAGATCTATTGTTTCTATCAAAGGTAAATTTGCAGGCAGAGTTGGTTCATTGTCTTCAACTGGTGTTAAATTTTCTAACATTTGCAATCGATGACTAAACGACGGTAGTTCTGGAGTTTCCTCGTTAAAAGTCCGTCTTCTTTTTGTTGGTGGTAGCGGTATATCAAGATTTCCACTTATATTACTTGAATTTAATTCAATATCATAATCATCACTTACATTTTGGTAAATTATTCCTACGGTGTCATGTAAAGTGTCCTTTCCAGTTAAAGTATCAACGTATCTATCAAAATTATCGAATGCTACACCTGTGCATAATGACGGACTCTGAATAATGTCAGGAGGACAAATTTGAGAACGGTTTACAGATGAGATCGTAGCTTCAGTTTCCAGTTCTTCCAGCGTATTGTAGTTACAACAATGTCCAAGTCGATTTAAAATATTAATTACTTTTCGACTACTTGTAAGACTTTTCACAGTCATACCCAGAGTTATGTGCTTTGATGGCTTAACAATACCATTGCTTACACAATAAATAGCATCAGAAGCCAATGAATTGCTTAATCTATGACAATTGACTCCATCTCTGCGACGAATATCTTTACCTCCAATTAATGCTTTGAAAAAGCGATCTAGTTTTTCTGGAATGGCACACTCACCATTAATCAAATCTTCCATCTTCATTACGGCAGGTAATGTTGTTTTATCCATTTTTAAAATAGTACTTCGTAGAATGAGCGCAACTTTATCAATAAGATCATCCTCTCAAGTGTTTTCAGATCTTCTTGTTTCAATAGGTTACTATTTTTATGCATAATAACTTTTCTTTTCTTTTCCATTACAATCTTAATTTGCTTGAATTGTTTTACTATTTTTTTTCAAGATGATTATTTGTCATTAAACTTACATCTGCTTGAGGTTGATGTATTAACTCTTCTTGTAATTCGTTATTATATATGTCACAAAGGGAAGCTAATAACAAATAATTTCTTTTTTTAACTACATCTTCTTCAATAATTGACACAATTTTATCAAAAATATTCTTATGAATATCTCGTACACTATGCCAGGAAGTGCATGCAGTATCAGCAGTAATTTTTTTGTAGTCATTGAAATATCCCACTTCACACGAATGATGATAAAAAATTGGAGCATTTGAGTTTTTTAGATTATTAATTGTTTGTAATAACTCTTGATTTTGCAATTTTGTAACCACTTCTGTTATTTTGTCATATACTTTGGCATCATTGGAAGAATGTAAACTTTGTTGTTTACCTTTAATTTGCTTTCGATATTTTCCACAGAAAAAGCAAATTCTTTTGTTATCAACACTTGTGTTTCTTGATTCTCGATCTTCACTCACACTCACATCAATTAGAGCATTTGGTAACAGCGCAGTAGAATTTGATGTGCTAGGAATGTCTTCTGCTAAACTCGAGCTCCCATAATCAAATACAACTGTTTCACTCACACCTACTCTATAATTTGGCAATAACACTGTAGAACTAGATGCACTAGGAAGGTCTGTAATTGATAAATTGGAAGTTTCAACGCTATGAAACACTGTCGCACGTTCAGCCACTGGAGTATCCGGCAATAACGGCGTAGAACTCGATGAAATAGGAAGATTTGTTAATGAGATAGAATTATTGTCACATATATTACGATATTTAGCCATTAAGGCTGTAAAAGAACTGTAACATCGTCTGTGATATCCATCGGTAGTATTAATTTCTCCGGTAACTTAATGTCGTTATATTTTAAGTTAAAGTTAACACGTACACATAAAACTTCTTTACATTTTTTCAACTTTTCTTCTACAAAAGTTATTATTTTTTCATTTTGGCCATTGCAAAAAACACATTTCATTCTATTAGCCATTATGATGCTCTCTCGAAGATTAAAATAATCACACAGTTAGACTATATACCTATTCCAGATATGGTGACTAATTCCATATAGCATTTCCAGATTTGGCAACTAATTCCAGATCCATTTCTAGATTTGGCGACGAAAATATTAATTTACAAACCTATAAAACCGAATCGTTGCGTCGGAGATATCTTACCATAATATAAACAATTGTCTAGTTTTTCTGAAAATTGAAATTAAAAAAAAGACACGTGCATGTGAGAAAAATATTTATGTTCTAACCCAGCGTTTCTCAATCTGTGGAGTGTGCCTATTGGGGGGGGGGGGACATAACCCTACGTGGAGGCGCGAGCACATCGAAAAGTCCAAAATAAAATATTTAAAATAATTACTAATTTAAAGAAGCAGGTGTTATGAAAGCAGCTGCTCCTAGCACTAAGCTAAAATTTTTATTGTGTTTTAATCACACTTGAAACTTTAAACACGTTTTTCTCAAAACTGTGTTTTCAAACTTTCCTCCATCATATCTCAAGAACGGTTTGACCGAAAAACTTCAAATTTATAGGGTAGACTCAGCACATATATAGGTACAAAATGGACTACGATCATTTCAAAATTCAAAATATTTCTATTTTTTAAAATAAAAACATAACAAAAACCATGAAATTCGAAACTTTTCTTCAGAGTTCTACCAAAAATCCAATTTTGATATTTTCATTGAGTATAGTCCATTCTGTGCCTTTAAGCTTATAGATTAAAACGCTTAGT
>BMAO01022257.1:0-20717 GCA_019973975.1 Trichonephila clavata | reverse complement strand
GAATGAAAGATCAATATTTCATAAAACTTTTATTTAATAATTATAATAAAAATAAATACACACACTTCATAGCTAGTTCTATGCTCAGAGCTAATGCACAACATGTACAAAAGATGTTTATGCCTTTATTTTTTATTTCCGTGATTTTAAAAGCCTTCGCATGTTAAATATTGTACACGAATAAAAGCAAAATCAAATAACAATTTATAGGTAAAATACATCAAAATCTAAGAACTGTATAAGGGCATTTGTTTAAATAAATATCTTAAAATATTTTAATAATAAAAGTGTTGAATCTCGCATACATGGGATATATATATATCACCAAAAACAAATATATAAAAATGAGAGAGTCTTTCTATTTTTGCGAATTAGATTTTTAATTATCTGAGTTATCAAAATGAGATTTAGTATTTGTGCTTTTGGAGAATCCGTTTTGAAGTTTTAATTTCATTCATAATAATATCATAAAAAGCACGCACACCTTTTAAATCTTGACCAAATCCATTTGATCTTCCAGTAAATAATTCACAAACTAGAATTTTTGCATGAATAGCACAATTCTTTCTTAAAATGATGTATTACTGCGTATATAATGTCAATCTCATTGATGTGCATTAGAAAAATAATTAATTCATTTTTTATCAGGCTCTTTTCTAGCAGATAATCTGAAATGTAGGCGTGATAGTTGCTGTTTAGCATCAAACATTGCTCCATTACTTAATGAAACAGCAGGTAAAGCTTTGAAATTTTGCAGGCATATTTATAAAGGTTCGGGGTATCAAATAAGCCAAAAAAATTTGTTCCACAGTTTAATGATTTTTAGGGTACCATATCGCCTTAAATATATTTCATATTAATTAAATCACATAACATTGAATTATTTTTTCAACAAAAATAAAAACAAATTAAAATTGTACATATATTACGTATTTTGTAAACATATTTATTAAAATAAAAAATTGACATTATGTTTGTCAGGTTACAAATTTATCAATCTACTAAGAATTTGACAAATATGTAGAATAGTGTAGAGGACCACTGAGAATTGCATCGCGTGTCACATGTGACAGAAGTGCAATAGGTTGATGACCCCTCATTTAAAGTATCTTTAAAAAATAGAAGCTTTACCTGTTTAAAAATGAAGTGAATTATACATACATACATATATGCATATATATGTATTAAAATTTTGAAGACATTTAGATGTAAGTAGAGTATTTTTAAACCTGTTTCCAGAATATTTACCCCGGATGGTCGAAGTAAAAGTTACTATTCCAGTTCAATTATCTTACCTAAATGAAATACCTGTTTGGTGAATAATATTCAGTCTCTTCTTGGAGAGAGAAAAAGAAACATTTCGTTAAGTACTTGTTTCAATATTATCTAGACCCTTCACAGCTGAAATATGTGAGCAATTCTCGAAATTTCGTTTCACTGTCAAACGAAAAGGATTTCAAAAGAAAATGTCTTTGATACGACGAATCAAATCTTAAATTATGCTTTTGTTAAACACACCTTTATGCTATTATTTATAATTGTTTTAACTATCATTTTTAGTTCAGAAGCAAATTTCAATGCTAAATATTAGCGGTATATACCTGGTTCTTTTATTTTTTGTGGTTGATACGTTACTTGATAAATAGTGGAGAGAAGGAAAGGACATTTGTGTATTGAAAAAGATGTGCATTCTTCTTATCTTCAAACCGTGCAAAATAAAATAAAAAAGTTTTGTTAAGTTTGAAGGAAACCACATAAAATGATGATTTACCCCTTAACAAGTCAATTTTTTGCTGAAAATGTTCCAAAAAAAGGCACATTTTTTATTGCATATATATAAATAAGCATAATACTTAACAAATTGTGATGGAAGAATTTTATTTTAATTTTCAATTTTAAAGTATTCACATATTTATTTAATAACTGTGGAACACAAAAAACCCTAAATGTTTGCATTTTATAAGTATACTCTGCATGCTGTGAAGAATATTTCTTGTATATCTTAAAAGAATTTCTCTTACACTTTCAAAAATTTTCATGTTCGTACCTCTTTTTCAAGCGGTTGAGGGTTTTGCGTGTGCATGCATTTATAAATTACGCACAATTTGAAGTATGGGGCCTCTTATATTGCATTTGGAGCAAAAATAACATCGACTTATTGGATTATCTTCCCATTTTCTTTTCTTTTCAAGCAACAAGAACAGCGTTGTCTTGCCAATCCCTGTTCTTTATCGAAAACTAAAAAATCTGCCTTTTTTACAAAGAAAATCCGGGATGAGAAGTATTTCAGTACCATGGACAAACTACATCTCTTTTAAACACTAATATTCACTATAAAAATTAAAAATATTAATACAAATAAAAGATAGAAAGAAGAAAATATCAGCGCCCGGGCAAACCAGTTAAGGGGTTAGTTTATCTAAGAGACAGTTTTTAGATATGCTTATTTACATTTGTATATTTTGAGAAAGAAAAAAAAGTGTTGCATTGAAAATGTCAGAAATAATAATTGATCATTCGTCACTACTTCTTAAAAATAAGCACGTTTTGACTATAGATGAATAAGAATACCTGTCCTTACTACAAAATTTACCACATCCGCTAATTTTAAATTCACCGATGATTTGCTTCTGTAATGATGGTTTGAAAAGATGAATAGCATTCCGAAAATTTTGCGGTTTATTTTTTTTTATCAGTAAAAATGTGTTGTTTGTTTATTTTACTGTTTTGGTTTTGAAATTTTGCAGTGAGAGTTATTAACGCGTTTCCAAGTAATCTCTATTTTATGGACTTAATTGGTTTGAACACCTTATCTTGTGAAGAAACCGAGATTATATATATATATATATATATATATATATATATATATATGCTGATTAGGAGTGATGTTTGAAAAGTTCTGAAATGGAAAATAGAGTATGTGGAGATAGTAATTGTAAGGAGAGGTTTAGTAGTCGTAATTGTAAAGAGTGATCTTCATTATTTGTTATTGGAACTGATGAGTTGGATTAAAACTTTTGGAGATGCAGGTGTCTGCTGTTTGAACTGATGCTAGATTTGGAATTTGCTGGACTGTAAGGCAAAGCTTCACATAAAAGTTAAGAGAATTCTTATTAATATTGGTCAGGATTTGAGGTTTATTTCGGACTTTGAGTATTTATCACTAATATATAGCATTACTACAAGGGAAAGAAAAATAAAAAGGAGCTTATGATAATTTCTCTTTCCAAGGTTTGACAACAACGCTAGTATCTTGCACTGAATGAGAAGTAGTTAGCAACATTTCTATACAACGTGTCACCACCTTCCCTCATAGTCGTTGGAGTGTAGCATACCATTCAACAGGCTAGCTTCATTGTCGATCAGCACCCAGGAAGAAAGGAGGGCAGTGATTAGCTTTTTATTTGTAAAAGGTGTAATACCTGTGCTGGATACTTGCCATCCCTTCAATTTCAACACCCTCAGTGGTTGACGTCTATGGATTACCCGATTTTTCTTCGTCACATAAATAAGTTCTTCCCTGTTTGAAGATCTCTATTCACTCGATGATCTTGCTTCTTGATAAACATCTGTCACCATTCTGCGCTTGCAAGTGTTGAATAACTTCCGCAGGTTTCACACCTTCAACAAACAAAAAGCAAATCACTGCCCTCCTTTCATCATGGATGCAGATCGACACTGGAGCTGCACTCCTAATGAATGTTCTGTTACACTCCAACGACTACAAGGGAAGGCAAGTGACTCGTAGTACAAAAGTGTTGCAGACTATCCCTCGTTCAGTACAGGATACTAGCACCGAACCTTTGAATGAGACATTACAAAAGTCCCCTTACTTTTTGACTTTATCTAGTATATAAAATAAAGGTTGCTGAATTTTACAAGTAAGTTGTTGTTTTTACTCAGTTCACCACTTCGGTACAAACTCTTCTTTGTTTCAAGGTGACTTTGTGACCTCGGTAGCCTAATGATCATGGTCACGAGCTATTGGATAGGGTGTCATAAGTGTGAGTCCTAGTACCACTGAAGACCTGCCATGGCCTGGCTGATGCACATTAAATCTACGTGGCTCATAATACTCAAGTGGAGAGGGTGGTAGCTCGAATGTTGTTCTCGTTCCTTTAGCGATTATCAAAATTGTGGGGTCCTTTGCCAATATACCTAGTGTTGCTTTTTATTGCGACCTTAATAAACGCTCACTCGAGATTTAAATCGCTCCTCTTGATTATTTAATATTAACATCTTGCTATTTTATTAAGGGGTCTCAGGAGCCTTAACAGATTTTCGTGCACTCGGGAAAAAATGCTTCTTCAAACCAATGGAACTTAGAAATAAAACAAAACAATCCTTTGAAATTTTTACCACATGATAATCATATAGATTTACATTATTTCTCAAATTTTCAGAGAATTTAAGAAAAAAGTTTAAAAAGTTATAAAGAAATATAAATTGGACATTTTTTTAAAAAATATGAAAATCAGTATTTTACATCCTGCAGGATTCTGAAGTACAAAATTGATAAAAATTTATAAAGTTAGTTTTACTTGGTATAAAAATGTTCACTTTTGAAGTTATCGAATGTTGTTCTCGTCATTTCACCGATTATCAAAATTGTGGGATCCTTTGCCATTATACCTAGTGTTGATTTTTATTGCGACCTTAATAAACGCTCACTCGAGATTTATATCGCTCCCCATGATTATTTCATATTAAAATCTTGTTATTTTAGGAGTGGATACCTTAAGACTTAAATAACTCATTAAAAATTAGTTACATTAATTCCAACATTTATTAAAGTATATTAACTAACTATTAAACATGGTATCTTTATTATTGGCAACTTCTGAAAAAGAATTTTATTATTTTCAATGATGAGAGAAAAGTGTAAAGTTTCTCACAAACCTTTCTAATAGCCATAAAAAATGAAGTAATATCATAAGATCAGAGATATTTCAGATTAATAAAAATGCAAATATGCTAATTTCATGTTTTCACCTGTTCCTCAGTCATTTCATGATCGTGAGTCCTTTCAATAGATTTACCCTAAGATACCAGTAATTCGGCTGGCCATCCTGTTTGAACACAATGTCTTCAGAATCATTTTCACTTATGTAGGAGTCAATTATGAGATATGTCCAATAAGAAATCAAATAGTGGAAGTAAGAAAAAAAGTACGGAATTCCTTTGTAGAAGGCGTTGGGTGAATACATTTCGAGTCACAATCAATTTTGATTTAACTTATTTTAAATGTTAACTGAGAAATGCCATTTTATGTAAAAATATGTATTGATATTTTTCTTTTTCTTTCTTCCTCTTTTTTTTTTGTAAAATTCCCTACGTTTTCATTACGGGCCCCGTCGATTAGATATTTTGCTTAAAGTATATCTGATGTAATCACTAAATGATTTTAAACAAGCAATATAAAAATCCTACTTAGTTGAGCACAGAAAATTTTTATTTTAGTTTCTTTTTATTAAATAGTTACAATTCATATAAATATATATATACGTATGACAGAATCACAATATTAAGGTATCCGACTACCCTAAAACTGTGAATTTTGCCAAAAATTGACAATTTTTTTATGAATTTATTTTATGGGCCATCTTATTAGCTTTATAAAAAATACCAAGTTTATCATTTTCCGTTCACTAGAACAAAAACTACAAGTGTTTTAGTAAAAGCAGATGCCTTTACTTAAAGCAAGATGTCATACTTTAAAACGCATTTTACTCGAAATATGTTTTTTTGAAAATAATCAAACGGGGTCAGCGATTGCTAAAAATTTTTTGAACATAATTAACTGAAATTTTTTCTGTAAGTTCTGTATAATAGTAGAATTGTTTTAACCTTCAGATTTATCAACCACTGTTTTATTACAAAATTTACATCCCTTACGTGAATATAATCACTGTCTTTTTAAGCATTTTCATATAGTAACCGAGATAAAGTGCTCTAGTTTTTGTAAAAAAGAAAATATCTCTTATCCTGAAGGTCATTTAAAAATTGAATAATATAGCAACACATTATATTGAAAAAATTGAAATTTGTTCATAAACCTTTGGTGCAGAATGGGCCGTGTTTATGCTATTTTTTGTCAATTTTTACCTATTTTTTCCCATTTTAGTAATAATAATTTCTTTTTCTCTTCTTAATTTTAGCACATTTTTCTTAAAATGCACTAAACAAACACACACACACACACATCTAAAAATAACAAAACAAAACCCCCATATCTCCTGTTTTTTAAAAAAAAGTTGTCGCCACCAGTCGGATACCTTAAGTGACGAAATAGAAAGAGATTTTCCTGGCAATTTTCCTTTCTATACATGGTGTTGAACTTTTTGTTTTGTTTTTTACTATTTATTCATTCAGAAGTTTAATTATTCCAATAAAATATTAATAGTATAATAAAAAAGAAATCACATCTTCAAAAATTAGAATTCTTCAGGCTATTCCAGGTGCGATTCGAAACCCGATCAGACGTCCAACGTGCTACCCATTGTGCTACAGGGACACAGCGAATGATTTTTCTTTCAATATGCTGTTAGACTATTAGTCTTAATTTTAGACTATTAGTCTTTTTTCATTTAATTAATGAATTAATATTTGAAAGAACTGTATTAACATCAAGGGTCATCCACTACAAGTTAAAAAAAATGTATTTGCACTTGAATGGATGAATAAAAAGAATTTTATTAACGATTGAAAATTTGAACAAGAAAAAAATATTTTTTTTTTATTTCCAATGGCGGATTACAAGACAACTTCAAACAAAATGAGAAACTGAGAATATTGAACAAAAACAAAAGACAACACAAAAAATAACGAAAGAAAAAATAAGAAAAGAAACACAAGTTCACAGTGTAGTCTATAAATCACACATTTTGTGTCTGGCCTCCCAATATCTGCTCGACATAGATCCAGAGATGAGTGCACGGCAGCGTGCCAAATGAATGGTGTCCATTTTTTCATTGGAGTCGCACAGCTTACAAAGGGGATTCTGGGCAATGCCTATCATGTTCAGATGCTTGGAAAGACAGTCGTGGCCAGTGGCGATTCGAAATTTGGCCACAACGATATATATATATATACAGAGAGAGAGTGAACTAATAGTAGGAATTGAATGAAAGCAATCATTGATATATATATAGGCTAAGCAAGGATTCTTACACATAATTCTTCTCAGTGTAAAATATTATCTTTATTGATCTCAGCATGTAATTTTATAACGTTAATTTCTATTTTGAACTGAGGGCGAGGGCTACCCCTGTCTGCCTAATGGCGAACCTACATTCATTGTACAAATTATGCAACTGTTCCTACTCATTGCTCAAATTGTAAAATTGTAATTTATATATATTGTGCAGTTTTATTTATTGGTTCTTTTTTCCCCCACAAAGTTCGTTCTTCACGTTCCTCTTCAGTTGAATTCCTCGTTGAAGCTTCATCGTCTAGTACTATATTGATAAAGTCCTCAGATTTTGATAAACCTCCAGTTCTTGCAGCTTCCTGGAAAGTTGAGTATTTAGTTCCATTGATTGTTTGTAAGTCTTTGTATGAGACAAGGCCTTTCTTCTCAGGCAACGATTCCAGTTCAGGAAACCGTTGTAATATTTTTCTGCGAGAGCTTGCAATAATAAAACCGGATTGGTACCATATTGATGACATTATATGAAACGTAGCACATGGTTGCCAATTCAGTGCGTACGATACTTGCTAAACCAGAATTGAAAACTTGGTGGGTCATCTTGTACGTTGGCATTATCACGATAGTACTTAATAGACTTATCACAACATCACGAAAAACTTTTTGTTTATATAGAGAGACTATTAAATAGTTATTAAATACTATTGATAAGGGGGTATATTGTACCAATCGAGCATTGTGACAATTGATAATATATTTTTTGTTATGAATTTGAAATTAAAATTTAAATAAAATAAGGGGGAGGGTGAGAATAACTCATGTAGTAGTTATATTGTACTAAAAATTTTGGATCATGTAATCCAATTTAAATATAAATTTAACTAATATCCCAATTCAGTGTTCTTCACTGTCCGTTTTATTCCTTAGTGAAAGATTTTACACGCAAAAATTCGAATTAAGAGAGATTGAACGAGAGTTACATTAACGTCGAAGTGCAAAGTTGTACGAGTACTATTGTTGACGAAACTCGTAATTTTGAACCATGGACAAGTGGCGAGGACGATCTCTGAGCTAGCATATCCCCTCTTCTGACTTCCATGCCACACCAATGGGAGGAAAGAATCTCAGCAGAGATTATCTTTTCTAATTATTTCTTTTAACACGAAGCACTATTTGGCCTATTAAGTAATTGCAGAAAAAATCATAAAATGAATAAAAAATGATTTTTTTTTTACATTTTTTACACTGTGATAACAATATATCAAAATCAAATAGTTTCGAGATTTAAGAAAAAAACATTATTGAGAGGGGGAGGGGGACGTTTAAATTTTATACAGATAACTTATAAAAAAAATAATAATAATTCACTTTGAAGTTTTAAACACTACAGCTGCACCGCCAGCCACCTAAAATTTATCTCCAAGGTCGAATATTTCAATTGATAATTTATGCTATTAAACATGCCTACGAACACATATGTATTAAAATTTTAATTAAGAACATTTCTTTTATTGTTTTCGACGTCTTCGCCTTATCATTTGAAACCTACGAATTTATTGCTTTTTATTTTATTTCAAGTTTGCTGGCGATTAAAATGAATTATGCCATGCACAAATTCCTCAAAATAATTAGTATCAATAGCACGTATTTAATTATTTTTGAAGGACAGTTTGAAAGTATATTCTCGCAAAAGATGGAGCAAAATTTTACAGTATTAGGATTGCTTAAAAAAAATTTCTTTTACCATCTCTTGGGCGACCATAGATGGAAAGTGAAGATGGTACTAACGTATTTACCCGCAAACCAATTTCACCAAACGAAAAACATGTTACCAAATGTGGTTATCGGTTTTAATGCGTTCAAACAGCCAGTATGGTGGTATTGACACTTGGTTTGTCATCGACTAGGCTCGAGTTCGAATTCCGAACAAGGCATGGATGTATTTTCGGGAAAAGAAGGACTTTCGCCTGAAATGGATTCTTTTCTCGAATGGAAATCAGCGCACCCCTTCTGTTCTATACTGAGATCATCGTTTGTAATAAAGTTTATATTCTTCTATGATTGTATTGTATGTTTCTGTTTATCTGTCTTTAATGTGTATCCCAGGATGAAACGCACAAATGTGTTCATGTTAACAGTTTCCCTTACTGTTTTGATATAAAGGAATTTGTGTGTGGCGACGTGTTTTAATCGGACGAAGTTGGTAGACGAAATTACACATAAGTGCAGTGAAAATAGCATACATTTTACTCGTATGTTTTTATACTTTTAGAAATTATTTGTCATTCAATGCTTTTTTTAAAAAAAATACAGCAGTATATTTTTAAGTAATTATAAGTTCGAAAAAAGAAAAAAACCTCTCTTTTATAGAGTATCGAACTAAAAAGTAAAAATACAATTCTTGATATAAGAATGAAATGATTAACGAGAAAGTTAATGTCAATGGGGGTAAAGCGGGGTGGGTGTGCTCTATATTAATTGTTATAATTTCTTACTAGTTCTGTTCCGAAATGCTGAGTTAGTGTAAAAATGCGATACAAAGCCTTTACCACATTGACATTAATTTTCTCGTTAATAACTTTATTCTCATATTAAGAATTACTTTTTCACTTTTTAATTCGATTCACTGTAAAAGCTTGTTTTTTAGTTTTTTAGTTTTCTTAAAACTATAATTTGTTTTTCATTTTTTAGTTCGATCTGCAATAAAAGCGTGTTTTTTTTAGTTTTTTAAACTATCATCTATTCATTGTTGAATTTAGCTTTGAGTTAGATATCTGGAGCCGGAATTACGGGGCTGCTGGAATTAGTCTTGCACTTCAATGGATAGTAAATAACGGGTCTGAAGGGTATTTATTCTCTCCATTTAAGGGGCCGCCGTCTCTTTAGATACAGGTCAAACCAATAAAAGTGTGTTAAGAAGAAATATGAAGTGTCAATCGCGTGTTATCACCTTTTAAACGTATTGCTATCATTTTAATTCGTATCATCCCTTCTAAAAGTATTGCTTTAAAAAAATAAAAAATATTTAGCAGAAAGAACATAAATTATTTTTTCATATGCACGAGTCTTTTTTTATTTCCATTTTCAGAAAAACTCGACAGTTGTTTATATTATGGTAAGAAATTGCTGACAATCCTCCCCCTTCTCACATAAAGAATACTTTTTTTGTTGGTTTTATTTGTATTCACCACAAGTGTGTTATATTTCAGGGTTAGACCTTAATCTTTTAGTCCCTAAATCTGGAATTAGTCACCAAATCTATAAATGGTATATGCAATAAGTCACCGAATCTGGAAGTGGTATATGGAATTAGTCGCCAAATCTGGAAATCGTTATTTCCGATTGTCCTGATCAGGACAATGGAACTAAATTATTGTGTTGTCATCGGTCCTCGACAAGTGTGCAAAATTTCCTAATCCAGTCATTATTTATCATTATCAACATCTATATATAAATATAATTCGGAGTAGCAAAATTTCTCTCTCTCCTACACATGTTTTCACCTCTATATCCTCCCTTAGTCTATTCGTTTTATCTACACAGACTTCCAGTAGTTTTTGTTTTCTTTTTTCGATTCCATACACAGGAAGCTCATATTGGAAATTAAAAAATGCAGTTCTCTTCCTTTTTTTGGCTATCTATAGATAAGGAAAAAAGCGACTTACTCATTACAAGGTATCTGGAACTATTAGACCTGTAGACTTAGAATTCGGCAGGCATGTTTCTTTTGTTGATTAGAGATCCGATAAGTACATATTTTGTCGAAATCGACACCGAAGGGTATTACAAGACAAAAGTACTTCCATTTTATAAATTGAAGTCCTACTGTTATAAAAATAAAAAGAGGCTAGGTTCTATAGCAATATTTTTGAATAAAACCAAAAATTAATGACATGATATAGATATAAATAGCTAAAAACAATATATAGTCTTCCAATGTTGTGAAATACTCATTGAAGCGGGTGGGTAATGGCTAGTTTTTATTCATTTTGGTGAAAGAAAATGGATTTGTTTAACGAAAAATAAACTTTAGAAATGATTAAAATCATATAATAAAAAAAAACCTCACTATATTAATCGTTCTGATATATACAAAACACTTCTAAGTTTTAAATTGTCCATGACGTTCATTCTTTTTTTCCATAATAATTCTTAAGCGTAAAAAAGATATACTCACTATATTTTTTGTGTGCAAGAGTACGTGAAACATAAAACGTTGTGAATTATTAATTTAAAATAATAATGAAAAACAAGTACAGTCAGGCCTTCATTTAACTAACCCCGTTTTAACGAATTCCACGATTTAAAGAATGTTTCCTTTTCTCCTATGAACATAGCAAAACCCCCGATTTAATAAATATTAAACCCAGAACTAATGAGTAATAAACCCCGAATTAACGAATTATTTCAACAACCAAAAAAAAAACTTTTTTAAATTTATTTGGATTAGAAAAAAAATTAAATTTCTTTTCAAATGATATCCTTATCGCCTGAAACAAAAAGATTTTTCTTGTGAGTAGCAAATTTCGACAGTGAAGGGTACAGCCCATAATTAGATTCCACAGGTGCAGATAAGTCATGAGTGTAACCTACCGCGTGAGTTTTGAAGAGGACAGAATATTCATTTATCTCCTTTCACTCTAGAACGCAGGGGATATTTTAAACGATTTTACCATTTTCTTTCTATTATACGTCCGGGTGTGCAGAAAATTTGTGAAACACGGCAGATTGTCGGAAACGAATGCGTAGCCTTCTTTATGTAGAAATTCATAATTAAACTCCTATCAACTGTTACGTTCTTTAATGTTTTGCATTGTTTGGAAATTTTGAAAACATACCACTTGTAGCAGGAGATAAAAGACGCAATATTTTTTTCCCTCTTTGTAAAGTCGAAAAATAATTTTTTTCGAGTCATGAATCAAAAAGATCTTCAAATGTTTATTTTAGTCAGTATCTTAAAATTTCCAATTATAATTCCCAATAATTTGCTAATAGTACTTTTAGCTCCTGAATAAAAAGTATTTAATTTCTAACTATGTTTTACTGCGTGGAATTTCTTATAGAATTTTCAAAAGGTAAGTGCAAAAAATTAGCATTTTTTTTTTACCCATATATTGCGAATAACTCGGATATAACGAGTTAATAAAATTTTTGGTCTCAAAGATTTCGTTAAATCGGGATCCCGCTGTAATTGATTATTGTTCGCTAATGTTTCATTTTGAAGTAACATGAGAGCTTTTAATTGGTAAGGAACCACAATATTTTTAACTATGGGGAAATGACGAGGACATCACTTATGCCGGCATTCCCTCACCAAAATTTCACACCTCCCCAACGTGAGAAATTTGAATATGGAACAGATTTAATGAGCATCAATTTCTCTGTACGATGACCTTTTAATGGAATCAAATCGCAGAAGCAAGATTCGAATGAAAAAATCCAAGCGGTGACTTTGTGATCATGATTTCATAAAAACAAACGATCTGATATGTGATTATTTTTTTTAAATGAACATAGTCTCACATATTTTCAAGTTACCTTACTCCATGTAAACAAACATTATTAATAATGCAAAGGACAAAAAATATTTTGAGAAAACTGTTGGAGAACATTATCTGATTTCCGTCAAAAATATGAAAACAATTTCAAGTATTGCATACATTTTTGCAACAGTTGAAATATGAGCATTGTCTAGTGTTTCATAAGATGAAAGTAGTATTAGTGATCAAGTTGTTAATTATTCTCGCAATTGGACATCTAGGCGTCTCATTTTGTTCGCAACATGTCATGCCAATTTAGTTGTTTTGCGTTTATAATTTGTGTTGTTGTGTTTCACAATATGTGAACACAGTGCAAACGTATGTTAATTAAGAAGATAAAAACAATCCCATACATTAATGTCAAATAAATCTATACCGAATAACGACATTGGATTTTATTTTGGCTTCATCTATAGCATAGGTTTTAAACGTGGGCGATAACGCCCTCTTGTGGGCGTTTGAGGCTTTCAGTGGGGCAGTAAAAAATCCAGAGAAAATTAGGGGGCGTTGAGATGGCACGGAGGGGCTTGGGCAGATTAGCCAAATGTCGTCTAAAAAAGACATATAAAAGGAGCTGATTATGTACTAACAAAAGTAAACTTTAATACTGTTTACTTATGTTGATTTTATGTATTTAAACCATTTCTGTATTACATGTACGAAAATTCACATATTTCGATAGTTCGGAAAGTGGATGAAAAACTTAAAGATTGCATTACATTCAGACCTATATTAAATTGAATGATATAGTAAATTTCAATTTTTGTAGTGTACGTGTTGTCTTCGTCTGTGAACAGTAGGAAAGATGTTTGGGGTATTAAGTATACCATTTCATTAAGTATACTATCCGAGAAACATAATTAAATATGTTAACAAGGAATCAACATGCGATTCTTCAAAGGCTGAAACTGTCAATTTATATTTATTTTGAAAGCAATAGTTTATTCTGAATTACTTCGTATCATCAAAACCCCTGCCTGTCTTTATAACAGGTAAGCTAAAACTTTAATTCCACTCTTTAAATGAAGAAAAAATTCAGTAGAGTATCAATTCGAACAATATCATGTCTATGACTAAAATATATAATATTGCACATTTAAATATATTTGTGGCAATAGCTATATTTCAGATTAGCAAGTAAAAAAATTGTGGTTTAGAAAAAAATTAAATTAAAAAACATATTCTACACTGCTGGCCACCGTAAATGCAACACCAAGAAAGACAAGAGATCGCACAACAAAATTTATTTTGTAGATAACACGTTGACCAAGTATCAAATGATTAAATTTATAGACTTCTGTGAAGTGTGGTTCCTGCCAGAATCAGTAGCCAGAGTAGCCGCCATTGTTAGAGATCACCGCTGCCACACGCCTCGGCATTGATTCAAAGAGACTTTGGATGAGTTCTTAGGGTACAGCAGACTAAGCAGCTTCCACACGTTGCCAAAGTATATTTGGTGTGGCAGTTGGGGGTGTAATCTGGGTCAATCATTGAGCAACCATAGACCACATGTTTTCTATCGGCGAAAGATCCGGAGAGCCAGCCGGCCAGGGAAGCAATTCAATCTGGTGATTGACGAAGAACCTTTGGACAATGCGTGCCACGTGTAGTCGCGCATTATCCTGTTGAAATATGGCTGTGGCCAAGCCCTGAAAATAAGGAAGGACAACTGGCTCCAACACCACGGAGATGTAGCGCTGGCTGTTTAAAGTACCGACAATGCGTACTAGAGGAGTGCGAGAGTAATATCCAATATCGCCCCATACCATAATACCCGGTGCAGGACCAGTGTGGCGGTGCATAACGTTCAGCATCCTCTCTCCACGGTGTCTCCAGACTCGAATCCGACCATCGTGGTGTTGCAGACAGACTCGTCAGTAAAGACAACTTCATTCCATTCTGCCGCCCACATCCATCTTTCATCGCACCATTGGCGACGGAGACGTCTGTGGTTCTGCGTCAAGGGTAGACCAAGCAATGGACGTCTTGCGGACAGACCACTCTGCTGTAAACGGCCTCGAATGGTGTGCGCAGACACTGAATGATGCTTTACAGACTCAATGTGCTGTGCTATGGTTTGTGATGTGACTGAGCGATCCGTCACTACCATGCGCACAATTTGCCTGTCCTCACGTGAAGTGGAGCACTGAGGTGGATGCGATAGACCACGTTGGCCCGCAGTACCCTCCTGCATCCAACGGTCACATATCCGCATTACATTTGTTTGGTTTCGTCCAACACGACTACCGATTTCCCTGAAAGATAACCCACAATCTCGGTAGGCCACTATCCTTCCTCTGTCGAACTCGGATATTTTATCAAAAGCTGATCGCAGTTTTCTACGAGACATAACTGATCGTTTTTTGAAAAAAAAAGCCACAAGAAAAACACAATTGCCAAACTTGAAATCGTCGAAATCTCCAAGCCTTAAATAGCGCTTTGAGGTGGCGCCACAGGCGTGCGTGATGTGTGTCTGCGCTGAAATTCTAATCATTTGCATATCTCACCTCCACTAATGCATGTTGTAAATTTCATGTTATTTGCGTGTTTTTTTCAGGGTGTTGCATTTACGGTGGCCAGCAGTGTATATAAATAATAGAATATTTTTAAAATTCAACTCTTGTTTTCATCATGTATTTTATATGCTCTTATTTCTTTAGAGTGGGAAGGGGTGGTATCGATATATTTACTAGAAAAGGGCTGCCAATTCAAAAAAGATTGAGAACCTATGATCTATAGGCATCGCAATTAAATGTGACAAAATTTAAAAATCATTTCGTTGATGAATCTAAGAATTATATCTTAATATTTGGAAAAACAATAGCAACTCTGTGTAAAACTATCCTTATTCACCATTTAAAATCTAATTATGATAAATATGAATGTATGAGTGTTTACTAAGGTCGTACTAAAGCAAAACAAGAATTATTGGCAACGGTAGTCGTAATTTTGATCCTCGTTCAAGCGACGAAAACGATACCTGAGCTGGCTGTCTGTCCACTCTTCAAACCTCAACAAAACACCAACAGGAGGACTTTAAACCTGGCAAGATTTAACAGGCATCAACCCCTCTATATGTGGCGTGTTTTTAGTGACTACAACTGATGACCCACCGGCCACGAGTTCTAGGCCCCGTCTACTAGGCTACCACCAAAACAATATATACATTCGACTCTGGATAATTCGAAGTTGAAAGGACCAATGAAAAACTTCGAATTATGAAGAGGTTAGGGAAAAAATCCCAAAATACACGAAGAGAAATTCTTTTCTAACACATTTAAATTTGAAACTATGCAATAAAACAACAATTATACATATGTATGAAGTTATTTTAAAGTATTTTTAAAAGAACATATTGTACTGTATAAATATTAAGCAGAAGTTTAGAGTCCTGTTTTAAAAGAATACATTCATGTATTAAAAGAATATATTCTGTATATAATTAATTTTTTGACGAAAAATCTGTTATCTTTGTTTTATGACATTCAATCTAACTTTGTCAATATATTTTTCTAGAATAAATGACGATTGAAAAAGGTCCTCATCAACATGATTTGAAGGAAAAAATTGCCTAGTTGGGCTTAGGGATACTTTAGCTTCTGTCAGAATTGTCGGAGTCCTCTCCGATGGTCATCAAAAAAGGCTACCTTACAGGGCAGACAAGCAGGACAATATAACACTAAACATATTAAGCTCCAACCTGTGTGCTACAGAACTCTACATGATAATGAGTGTTTGAATTGTCAAGAGTTTGATAAGATCACTTCGAATTATCGCGTGTTGTAGTCTGGCCGGCTACAGATTTTACTTCGAAATACTGAATGTACCAAAACGTATTGTTTTAGTTTGAAATATCAAGAGTTTTTCGAAGGGCTAAGCATATACTTCGAATTAGCGAAGGGTTCGTATTATCGAAGGTTTGAATTACTGAAAAAAGACTGCATATATATATATATATAATATATATATAATATATATATATATATTGCAATCAGAAATTAAGAATAATGTTCCTGATAATCATAAGATATTTTATAAGTTTTGAAACATAATAAAGAATATTTTCATGCATATGTAATGATAAAAATATTTGTGTTGAGTAAATGAAAAAGTTTGATCGTTAATATTATTCAAATGTGAACTTACGAGATGTATTTTATGAACCAAAATATGTGTTCGAAGATATCTAATTAAATAATTGTTTAGTCCTCAAGAATATGATTTTAGTTTTACCTTCATTGCCTAATTTCCAATCTGCAAACACTGTCCAGTCAAATAAGAACAAAATACCGAGAAACAAACTAATCCTGTAAGAAAAAAATGAGAAATTTTATTGGAAGAGGTAAGGCGATCTTTCTATGAAAATATTTTCTGAAAGAAAGAAATGTTATATGATAAGATTCTATTTTTCATTTATTAAATAAGATAACATGTATTTTTGAAGTACAATGAAAGTCGCGCTGAACTGAAGAGACTGAAATATTTTTTAGTGTTAAAAGAATTTCGTGTTAAAGCATATTGCAAAAAAGAAATATATCAACAAAATTAAATTTGGTACAGTTTATTTTATTTACACAGATATGAATATATGCATGTATCTACTAAAAATCAATGAAACAAAAAAAAACCCAACAAAAACATTCACAACAACTTAATGAAATTTAATATAAAGTTTTAGTTTTTAGAAGAACGCGGAAGATTTATTGAGTTTTGGAGAAATAATCTGATATTTATCTTTGCATTGTTTTTTAGCAACAACAATTTGCTCGAAATAATTGCACATCAAACTCCAAAATGTCTTAGTCTGCCATAATTGGGGCTGTACACACATTATCATCTTCTGATGTAACGAATTCTTCTAATGATACAGTAGGGCAGTCCAATCCGGGGCTGGTGTTTTCCTTATTTTGATCGTTCCCATAAAAATCTTTTCGTGTTAAGAAATAAGAAATGCATAGTATTTTGTAGAGACCATTGTATTATTTTGTTAACCGATATATACATAGTACCATTCCTTTTATGAATTTCATGATGAAATTTTGGGGAGTGCATCCTATGAGTATATAAACAATTAAATAAATATGATTTTAAAGTCAAAAGAAATTTTCCCGATGGAACTTTTATTATATTTTATTTTTTACTTACACAAAAAATTCATATTTTAGATAAACGCAGATCAATGGTGTTTAATTTATTAAATTTCAATAAATATGTTTTGGATCATAATGTCTGTGAAAATTGCATTGAATACAAAACAAACAGCTCAAAAATATATTTTTAAAAACAAATGAAATTACTTTAGTGTTTAAGATGAATGTAACTTTACTTATATTCACGAAAAGATTCAATATTTTTTCTTTTAGTTAAATAATTTTCACATTCATATTACATAACACGAAATAATGTTATTCCTACTGTTTATGAATCTTGATTTGCTTTATAGAATATTTTATTATTACTTTGCTGGATTATTGAAAATTGTACATTAGGAATAATTTTACCGAATAATTAATAGAAATACTGATACCAATACTAATAATTTAGTATTGTAGAATAAAGCAGCAATCGTTATGAAAATTTTAAATGAAAAGTTAAGAAAATCTTTTTATAAACTACCTATGATTTAAATTTATAAATAAATATGAATATATAAGTCAAACTTACTTCATGAAAATTGACATAGCTTGAAAGGGGTTAAAGTAATTGAAACTGCGCAGAGAAAAAAGAGAGAGAGTTAGTGACTGTATTACGCATGTAGTAGTACATTGTTGAATAGAAACGACGAAAAATGCGTTAGGGTTATTACTCTTTTCTCTCTTTTCTAGAAACAGGATCTCGTCTCATCTCTTCCTATTCGTTTTTTTTTTTTCATGTTTTAGTAACTGAAAAAATGATAATACAAAACATGATTTATCTGATATTTTCTAGAAACTACTTCGTTTATATTTTATTTTATTTTATTTATACGTAAATTGGATAGTTTTACAAAAATAATGCAATAAAACAAAGAATGTAGCTATCAATAAAACCGAATTTCGCTTCTTTTAAAATAACCTTTATAAAACTTTCAAAATTTTTTATTGGCTTTAATTTGTTTCGAGCGAATTATGTATAATAATGTTTACTTACAGATGAAAAAATATGTACCTTTCTATAAAAGGAGCGACAATGAATATACGTATGATATATACGCATTTTTTTGTACTAAAAACAACTGACCATTACCTAATGCATGATTTAATGTTTTGAAATATGTTTTATAATTCATTTATTCTTCTAATTTATTGTTAAATCGTAACTCCTTTCATATCGATTTTAATAATTGTAATATGTGGAGATGAATTTATAAAACTAAATTGAATATTAAAAAACTGTTTTGAAAAGACATCGTACGGGGATGTCTTATGTAAGCATACTTTAAATACGTCGAGGTTTTAATTTTTAAGAGATAAAGTTATGAGATTATATCCCGTTAGGTGGGTAAGCTACAGTTAATTATTTACGCGCGAGTTCTGGGTAGGGGCATCAAGAGTATTACAAGTTAAGATTTGTTTAAGATGATATTAAAGGGAATTATATATATGACACACAACATACACACACACCCATATTATATACAGGGTGTCCAGCCTTAATGTGACCCAATAGATAATTCTCGAACCGTTCGGTTTAGATATGCACTTCCAATTTAAAAAATGTTTTTAAAAACAGGTAAAGAATGTTTTTACGTGCTTTTCGAACCAAAAAATCCACTTACAAAAAAATTACAAAACTTAATTTTTTATATGGTCCCCAGGTCCTAATCACTAATAATTAGGAAAAGATGCAGTACACAAAAACAAAATAATAACGAAAAAGTTTCATTTTATTACGATAAAAACTGGCCGAGTTATGGAACTTTGAAAATCATACATTATATCCATTTTCTCGTCTATGTTCAAGATGCTAGTAAGGGGCCGTCTCCAAAGTGAAATTAGTTGGAACTCTGCTAGGAAACCTTCGCTCTTGCACGTCACTCTTTATGTAAATCGCTTTTTAAAATTTAAAAGCATACGTTAATAATACAATAATTGAGTACTTAAAAAATAAAATTTATTCTGTGTACGTGTAAAACGTAGAAAAAATAAAATATTTTGAACGAAGGAAACACTTCAAAAGCTGTTCCAAAAAATAGACTTATATGCTGCAGCTTCAGTCTGATTTGCTGCGTTTTTTGCTAACCATGACGAACATTAAAAATTTGCTGTGTAGTCGATTGCAATTGCATACAGTCGTATTCTAATATTACGAATTCTAGTACGGGAGAACGAGATGTATACAAATGAAGAATACTGCGAAATGGTACTGTTTTATGGGCAGTGTAATCGAAATAAGAGAGAGGTGGCAAGATTTTATTTTCATTAAATTTCCCACGCGAAGACATCCATCTTATTGCATAATTACCCGTACTGTTCAGCGCTTGTATAAAACTAGGAGTTGCAAAAGACGTTTTCCCTGTCTCGTGCCTTCACCATTATTTAAGTTAATTTGGTCATTCTGATATAATAAAGCCCCTAATTCAGGATTGGCTCGTCATTCCACATTATGCTATAATTTGAACGGCAAATCCTGTATTATTTTGCTGCTATTTGTTAAAACAAAAAAGGTGCTTTAACCTTTTCGGTACAAGTTGTATTTCTTTAATTTAATTTTTTATTGTTCGCCCGAGCAGCAATACAAATTGTCAAATCTATGATGTTTACTATGATGTTTTAATTTTTCTATGTTTTTTTTTTTTTTTTTTTTTGCTCTTTCTGTAGATAGTGAATTACTATTCTCTAAGCTTAATTTATATACGACCCCCTTTTCTGAGCATCTCAGATGCTTCAAATTTATGTAGGCATAATCTCGGCCAGTTTTTATCGTAATAAAATGAAACTTTTTGTGTACTGCATATTTTCCAAAATACAAGTGATAGACCTGGGGACCGTATAAAAATTTATTTTTTGTAATTTTTTTTGTAAATGGGTTTTTTGGTTCGAAAAATCTTG
>BMAO01022256.1:0-23840 GCA_019973975.1 Trichonephila clavata | reverse complement strand
TATCCAATTAAAGTACTGAATTTTTTCTTTCGTTAAAGTTATGTAAGAAGAATAATGAAAGAAAGATACAATTTTTTACAATTTATTTATTTTTCTATTAAGTCGTCTGGATAAAAATAACTTCATACAAGAAAAATCATATACTGAAAAAAACGTTTTTAATATTATTTAAGAAAAATGTTTATTTTCTTATATATCTATACTTTTGAAATTCATATTTCCTTTTTTGAATAAAATATAAAGTTAAAAACTGAAATGTGATAAGGTTTTCTTTATTTTGAAATAGAATTTTATATATAAATCATATAATATGTGCTTTATATAATTAACAGTTATATTTCCGATAGTTTTACTTTAAATTGACAGAAATTTTATTTGGATGCAGTAAAACTGTTTCTACGGAGAAAATTAAAAGAAATAAAGAATTATCAACAGAAACTTTATGATAAATAATCCATTAACCTTAAAGTTAATACGAACATTTAATAATAAAAACAGCAGATGAATTGTTTTTCATTACTGTGTCTGTATGCCATTAGTTTCACATTATTTTCAGTTCAGTTTTTAAGCTACAATCCAGTATACTAAAATAAATAAATTACATCCTAACAAATAATTGTGAAAATGATAAAGGTTTTTTGAATATCAATGTCAACATGCACCAATTTAATAAAAATATTCGATTTCTCCTTAAGCATGGATTACCTTAACAAGAATATTTTTCAGTTATTCTCAAATTATCTTTTACCTTATTATCCAAATAGCTGAATAAAAATAAACATGATGAATTAATTCACTTGTCTATTTTGTCTGTCAAAAAATATATTATAAAGACAATCAGTAGTATTTTTATCTTTTTAAGAAAATTTTATTAAAAAAGTACTGTTTTAGAAAGTGTGGTTTCTCTATTGAAATTACATTTCTTTTTGTCACCAAAAAAATTTGCCATTTTTTGTTTTTAAAAGAGGATCTTGGTGTATTTAATAATCAGAATAAAAATGTTTCATATACAGAAAATTGATCTTTTTTTCTTATCAAAATGTGTTTCTTTTTCCTTCAAGCAACTTGAAATTATTAATCCAAAAAATGCCAATAAGCCAATTAATGCCTATTAAATGCAAAGATGCCAATTATTTTTAACTTTCTGTGTATTACATTTTCTTTTTCTTTATAAATATCAAATGTAAATATGTGTATTGTCCATGACATCCTTTCATGAAGGGGGGAAAAAAGAGTGGAGAAAACCTTTCTTCCAAAACAGCCTTAGAAATAAAGGAGAACATTGGAACACCGTATTTTAGGGATTACATTCGTTAAATTCCAGATCGGTAATGCCTTCTTTAATCACCTGGTTCTAGTGTTATTGCCAACTATCGAGCGCTATGTTCTTTAATTAGGAGTTGAAACAAGTTAAACGAGATTAGAAACTGGTTGGAAGATTATTTCAGACACAATAGTTATAAATCCTTGACATACTCTTACTTCAAAAGAAAAGTTATACATTATTTTTCTTCTCTACATTTTTAAGTGGTAAATGAAAGCAGGGATAAGCATTTTTTTAAAATTTAATTTTGTAGACAAAGACAAAATGGTTTTATTTCCAAATTTATTTTTCTGCAAACATTACGGCAATTATTTATTATTATTATTTTAAAAACAAATTAAGTATTATTTCTTAAGTTAAACTTTATTTTAATAAAACAAATATTTACTTAAATATAAAGTTTAAAAAATACGTAAAAAAACAGATGCATGTTCGTATGGATCTATTAAATTCAAATGGACAGAATGTTTCAAAAAAATTACTTATGTTCGAAGTTTAAAATGAAAGTGAAATACAAAAAGTATCATTATATTTAAAATTTTGCATGATTTACTGATTTTATGAAAAAAAAAATATGAAAACTTCTGAAACATGAACATTTGCTTAAGTTTAATTATAATTTACTAAGCATATGAAAAGATAAAAGCATTTTATCCGAACATTCAAAAACTTTGATAAATGTTTTTTCTATTTTTTTTCCATTTTACAAATGCAACATAAATATAAGGGGTGTATATTTTCAATCGACGAAGATCAACAAATTAAAGTGCATGCACATTTGTTTTGTATATATAAACGTGGCATGCGTTACTTATTAAAAAAGTGTATAAAATGTTTTAAATCTTTCGTTTGTCAATTTATTAAACTCAAACCACATAAAAACAAGATTATCTGATTTAAACATAAAGGTATGGTATAAATGAACAAATAAAAAATATTCCGTATTACTTATTTTTTCTAAACCCCCACTTTGTTGTTCTGCAGTTGTATATTTATTATTTCTTTTCTTTTTTTATCTTTCTTTTTAAGGAGTATTAGTAACATGTCTTGACAGTCACTTGCGCGCTAGATTCCCACCAGATGTTTTAGTTCTCCCTTTTCTTAAGAAATTAATCTAAGTGTATATTTTTATCTTTATTTTATTACACTATTCTTTTTAAGTCAGCAGAAAGGATTTTATGCTTTCCTTGTTTATTTTGTAATCATATACAGTAAAACATTATGCCGTAAAATTGCTACTTTGAGGCAGTTTTCTCCAGTTGCGTATCGAAAATCGATAGATTTTGAGATTCTAAAAAGCATTTGGTATCAAAATGTTTTTATTTTATTTGTTGAAACTGTTCAAGGTTTAAAGAATAAATATGAGAATCATTCAAATTTCTTAAGCCTTTCTGTTAGGAAAGGTGTTGATTTCTTAGAATCGATACCTCTTATTTTAAAAATATTTTTGTATTTAGTTTAGTATCATACACTAAGCAATAATTTATTATAAAATTACCTTTTTAAGACTATGAATATAATGCATATCTCTGATGTAAGATTCGCTTTAAATGTCGTTATTAGAAAATAAGGATTTTCCCTACATATTTTTGCTTTTAAAATTAATATTATCTTATTTGAAACATTACCATTATAAGTATTTTTTTTTTCTATTTTGGGTGAAATAAATATGGGAAGTCTTATCAGAAAATATTAAAATTATTACTTTAAAATTATAAAATTTACTATCCACAATTTTCAAAATTAAAATACTTGAGAAATGTAAGAAGTAATATCCAGTGAATGGGAGAAAAATTCCTTTTAGAAGCGTAAGCATCCTTACTAAGAAAGAAATTCTAAACTAACTTTAGTAATCTTTGTGTGCAAGTCATTTGTTAGCTTAAGTACACGCATGCAAGCTTGTTTTAGTATTTGTATGCTTTAAATTCAGACAATGTATAAGTAATGCTTACAAACTGCTAGGGAGAATGCTTGTCGTTTATCATCATTCTTTCAATGTTAAACATCATCCACAGGTTAGATGGCAAATTTCGAAATATACTGGAAGTCTCTACCCGTCAAACAATATCTGCAATGTTGGAACTCACGGCTGGCTTACGCTAGAACAGGAAGATGCAGTTCTTGGGCGATTGGAAGAACCTCCTGAGTACATTGGCCAAGGAGATTAATTCGAATATTAGTACTTCAAATAGCCTTTTTTGTGAGGACGGGATGTACCCATGCCGTTATGTAGGTGACATTCAACGTCACGTTATTTTTTCTGAATGTTTATTGCAATAAGTCGAAGCTGATATTGGTTCATTGCATGAAGTACAGTTCACACGTGAAATAGTTTTCAACATTCACAAAACCACTGTGGACAGGCTTCAACATTCATGCAATCTATCAGCAAAGACATCAAAACCGCTTGTATGTTATACAAGGTAACCGATTAATTAGCCAACATTTATCGATTGATTGTCTCACGAGACAATGGGTCAAGATATTTATCCATGATATTTTAAACGATGTCATAGATGATATGCCATTACTGGCAATACGTAGCTTATGGTCCCAGCATGATTGAGCTCCTTTTCATACTTGCTTTCTTGTGCGTCATTGGCTATAAATCGAATACGCAGGCTGATAGATGAACATGTATTTCCAAATTTATCGTTATCATGACCTCCGGAACTAATCTCTTTAGGTCAATCCAAAGGGGGTCATTTGACGGAATAGGTTTATAGACAGCCAGGCACTTATGAGACCAGGAATATATGAGACTTAATTGATTGTGTCCGTTGCGTTCGCACTTTTGTAGACACTACGCTGATGGAACATATACAGTCAACCATTACGCAACTCTTGCATAATTGCCTCCATATGCCTGGGAAACATTTCAGATATTTTACTCAAATTAATGCAAATACCAAAGGACATTTTCCAACTTGTTTTTGTACCTGCGTTTTTGAATACAAAGATAATTTGACATTTTCCACCTACGATCTAATCCTTAATATCGGTTTGAATACATAGAAATTATACGATGATTAATAAAAAAATAAATAACAATTATCATTAATTTTACTGTGTAACCGATTTTTGAAAATTGTTTTAAGAGTTTTTGCTTAAGATTTAAATACTTGTGACGGATCTATACGGTTCCTTCTATTAACTTCTGGGGGAATTCTTTTAGACCATTATATTTTCAACCATTTTTCTCCGAAGATCGAAGGCGTGATTATACAAATTAAGTTAATATGTATATTCTTTATTCGCGAGTTTGAAGGTTAGTGAAGTGTTAATAGATTCAAAGTGAAGTGAATTGTGAATAAATGAGAAGTGATGTAAATCGGCAGTGAAACGTGTACGTAATCAGTGTAGGAAGCGATATGTCGGAATATTAAGAAAGTACTTAGTTTAACTGTTGGAGCCGTGTTAAAGTAATCGCAAGGATTAAAAGACCACGAGATTCCAGGTACTGTGATTTTAATCAAGTAGAAGTTAGAGAGTTATATTATCAATGCGGTCAATTATAAATAAGCTCCGTATAAAGTTATCTTAAAGGTAGATCTGCATGATTGAATATATTCTTCCCACGCTATCTCATCTCACCTCCATTCTCTGACTGATCAAAGTTATCTTGTTTAGAGTGTTATTTGAGTCTGAGTTGAATACAGTGATAAATAAAATAATTGTAGTTCATCATGTTGTCTGATCTTTTAGTTCCTCCCACACCTCTAGCCAGATCACAGTGAATAAATGATGTAAATTCCTTATAAACTTTAAAAAAAAGCAGAGAAAATTTTTGAATTTAGAAACAAAAATGTAATCTTCAAACCAAAGCATGCATTACTTTTTTTTTCAGTTTTGGTTGCATATATATTTATATACTAAGGTGTAATTTTGTTTGATTGTCTTTGCTGGATAAAATTATGGGAAAATATTTGGATGTGATCCTTTTTCAGCTAATTAATGAAATAGGGTAACAAATCCATACTCCACGGACTGTTAAATTGAGAAGTTCTAAATATTCTTTAAAGTTGAATAGCTTTGTATTATATCAGTGCTTCTCAAACTTTCACTATTGGCTACCCAATTTTTTTCGTGCCCCCCCCCCTTATACAATAATAATGTATTGAATTCAATGATAATGCATTTGATGCTAAAGCTACAATACGAACTTAATTATAAACCATACACATTAACAAGGTAAGTATTAAACTCATGCAGTGTATTAAAAAGTAAAGGCACAAATAGGCAATTTTTTCTTTGAAAAAAAATTAATTCATTGCGAACACCGTCAACTTCAATTTTATTGTATTTTGAAACCGTCAACTAATTTTAAACAAAGCAGCATAATGCAAATAATCTTACTTTGGAAGGAAGGATACATACGTCCGGGGCACTTTAGCGTACGGGTTGAGTGAGATGGATTTATGCATCAGGGGCAATTAAGGTAACGTTTCTAAAACTGTGGAGCACGCCCCCTAAAGAGTCGTGATATCCCTTGTAAGGGTGCGTACGCTTGTTGAAAAGTCGGAAATAAACGATTTTAAGTCAGTATTAATTTACTAAAAAGAAGAAAAACAAAAATGCATTCTTATATAATAAAAATTAAATACACATTTATACTGATATAGTGTATTTATAAATGTGTCACTACTGCACATTTGATAATTAAACTCACAATACAAAATTAAGAACAAGTTTAATAATTACTAGTGTTTCTGATGGTCTTGTCATGTACAAAATGTAATACTTATTTTGGTATGTATATATATTGTATGGTTTATAGTTAAAACCGTATTGCAGCTTTAGTGTCAAAGTGAATTTTTATTGCATTTAATACGTTATTATTCTATTTGGATGATGGGGGGAACGATGGAAATTATGATTGAAAGAAATTGGATCGCAAATATTGAAAGTTTGAGAAGCAATGAGTTAAGGCGTTTCAGGTCTGAAAAGATGGAGATCACTTGTTGCGAGGTCTAGACTGCAAGGAGGATGGTCCTATGTTTCCCACCGAAAACTTTCTTTTATCACCTCACACATCTTTTCTTTATCAGACATGTGCTCCGGGCAAATGAACCACAGATGTATTCGTAATAAAATATTTGTACCGTACAGTTTTATCAATTTTCGATTAATTTCACCTGTGTGTGGATAACTTTTCTTCAAATATAAAAACCCAACCACATTTCTTATTTCGATCATAGATTATGATTGCGTTAATGCAGCAGTAATCTAATTGAGATTTAGTCATGTTATTGGAAAACTAACTCCATCTACCATCACTGTTTGAATGATGGGATTGTCTTCGTTATCTTCATAAACATTTCTATTCATACGGGTATATTGCCCACCCGCTCATGGTATTTTAATTTTGATACCCGTACGTATATCTTGATAATGTTTTTTTTTATCAATTTTCTTACATGTGAAATATAAATAATATCACACTGATATGATTTTACAACTAAAAGCAAAAATAAAAATGTCACATTTTCAAAAGAGCAGGAATTTTCCATGAAGTAAGTTATCAGCTTCATTAACGATTAAAATGTGAAGACAGAAAAACTAATCCATCAAGTTATCTGCCAAATGAATAATTTCATTTATTATACAGTACGGTGGAGAAACATAAGAAACAAATAACTCAATAGTTAATTTATCAAAAAGTAATCTATTTTAGTCATACCATATTTTTAAATCACGTTACTAATGGTATTTTGTAATGTTTTATGATAACCTAAATTTGAGTGGATATTTAATTTCAAGTAAGGACATTCAACTGACATATATATTTATAAATAACTATGTAATTAATTACTAATTCCAATTTCCAAGAAAAATAGTGTTTTTTAAATAACGTTTTATAAAAGATAATATAATAACGTAATGTATATCAAATTATCTAATGCAAAATTAAAAATATACAAAACCGATGGATAATATTCATAATGTTAAAAAAACAAACACACATAAGAATGTATGTCAACGTCTACAGCCTAATTGATTTATATGCACCAAAATATTTTGGAAAATTACTTTTTGATAGCATTTTGAGCTATATGTATTGAACAAACGAATTAAAAATTGACTATCGAGTTTATACAAAAGAGAAAAGCAATATAAAAATTTTAATATATATATGTAATGACTTCTTCGAACTCTTTAGATTTACCCCGTTAAATTATTTCCTAAGTCTTTGGCACAAGACCGTTATAATCTTAATCTTAATCTAATTGCTCGCGTGCATTTCTATCCAATCACGACCCTGTTAAAAAAAATAGTAAAACCTTCTCCGCCAGTTTAAAAACTCGGAGGAAACGGTTACGTGCTCTCTTTTCTTTTGTGTGTCTTCATCATGTAACTGGCTGCAGTTAGCGTTTGTGCTTTGTTCACTCGCCAACAAATGTGTTTGTACCTGCTGTTTTCGCTTATGTGCCTTTTGTGTTAGAAATAGTTTTTGTGTGAATTGTTGCAATGTCCTGATCAAGAAACTAATAAAATTTTACAAGTAGCAAGTCTTCTCTACAATGCCACGACTACAACATAATGAAGCATTTAACAAGTAAGCAAAATTCCTAGCAACTCAGGGCATCTCTTATACATATATACACTGGCGTCCAAAAGTTAAGCATAAATCGTAAAATGCAAAAAACATAGAGTAAATTGTCGTAAATTTATTCCAAATTTCTTGCGGATATTAATTGGGTGAAGAAGAAGCATTGGGTTTATGCAAAACTTTTCAGTCGACTACGTCCTGCGCGAAACACCGGTGCCATGTCGGAACGTGGAGAAACCGATTCACGCAGCATAGGCAGTTCAGACACGTTTCGTGCAACTGCTGTGCGAAGGAAAGTTGTTAACCATCAAACATGGTGAATCATGGCACACAGACGCCAATTGGACATGTTAACGAAATGAAGAATCGTTGGAATGCTGGAATACTCACGATCACAAACCGAAGTGTCCGAATTCTGAATGTGGACCACTCAGTGATCTCAACACTGTGACAAAGGTTTAAAAAAACCGGAGATGTTACCCGACAACCAGTATGAGGTCGACCTATAGTCACAACCCCTCGCCAAGACCGATATCTGGTAATAAGTGCGCGACGTCAGAGGGGCAGTACTGCCAGAACACTGGGTTCGGCGCTCACAGTTACCACAGGAATACGAATTTCGAGACAAACTGTTTACATGAGACTTAATCATGCTGGTTTGTATGCCAGAAGAACAGCAGTTTGCAATCCCCTCACATCTGCGCATAAACGTACTTGTTTGAATTGGTTTTTAAAACACCAACATTGGCGTGTGAGAGAGTGGGACAATGTGTGTGTGTGATGTTCAGTGAAGAGTCCCTGTCTAGTCTGAGTTGTGGTTCTCGGCGGGTAACGATATGGAGAGAACGTGGAGCACGTTTTGAACCAAGAGACATAACGGAAACACATCATTTTCCATCAAGGGGAGTAATGGTATGGACAATCATCATGATGGACGGCCGCACATCTCTCAATTTCTTTGACACGAGGTCTGTTACTGCTCAAAGATACAGAGACGAAGTTCTTGAGCCTTATGTTCACCTGTTTCGAGGTGCTGTCGGCCATGACTTCATATTCATGTGGATGATAATGCGCCATAACACCTAGTAGTGCTGATTGATGACTTGCTTGAAATGGAAAACATCCAGCGCATGTCGTGGCCTGCGAACTCCCCTGATTTAAATCCTATCGATCATGTATGGGGTATGCTCGGGAGAAAAATGCAGCCCTTTCGCCCCAACAATTTTCGTTACAGAACTGAAGAGTGCTCTTCAAGAAGCTTGGAACCGTTTGAGCCCACAACTCATTCATCCTCTCATAGCAAGTGTGGTAATTCGCTGTGCAGCGTGCCTGGCTGTCAGAGGTGAGCACACGCCTTATTAAACTGTAGCATCAGTATTTTATTTAATGTTTTCTTCTATTTCTCTTTAAAGTGTGAATCCTTGTTATGATCATTTTTCTTTCAAACTGCTACTTTGGATAACAAAATTAATTATTATCATTCTTTTGATTTGCTTCCTTATTTTATAACCATTTTACACTCGCATATCACGTTTCCCGCCATTCTGATTTACAGTTTCTTCTTTATTCACATAATAATCAATTATGCTTAACTTTTGCACACCAGTGTATACTCGTATAATGGTTGTATTTCATTTATTAATCCATTAATTTGGAAAAAGTATAACTGAAAACAATATTCTCTACACCTATTATGTTGATTTTATCAGTTACAGGAAAATTACTTCCTAAAAATTCTTATTCTAAGATTAATATCTAAAATTGCACTTAGCTAGAATTTACTGTTCTCCTCAAGAAACTATCGTTCGCTTGCTTATCAGGAGATTCAAAAATGTGTAATAAAAGTAAAGAAATGTAAAGGAAGTATTTTTAATTATTCCACGCAAAAAAGAATAATTAATGTTTAACTGCATTGATGCTCTACCTTTAGAAATTGAAATGCAATTAATTTATATGAATACTGGTATCTCGTTATAAACAATTGCTTTAATATTATATAAGTATAACTGCTTTTTAAAGACTAGATTATTTCCCTCCTCTGTTTGAACTCAAAGCAATGTTAATTGCCAATTATAAATATAAAAGTACAAAAAAGCATGTTAGTCATTGATAATTGCTTCTTTTAGAAAAAGTAACGCGAGCTCTTTTGTACTCGTGTATATATATATATATATATATATATATATATATATATATATATATATATATAAATGCATGTTATATAAACACAGTGCTTAAATAACGTGAGATTTCATTATGAAAATTTTGGTAAAGAGAATGTAAGAGACCAAATTGCACCAAAATATTTGTGTTTGATGCTTAGACTTTCGATGTTGCCAGAAGTTGAAATTATAACCGAAACATGTTTACCAAATTAATTAAACTCGCTTTATTGGTCTTTAGGTAATATTAAATTAAACAATTCATTAAAACTCATGTATAGTATTTTGCTATTGATAAATTTTCTTGAAATGTGTGTTAAGTTACAATGATGTGTGTGTGATGTATCTTATTTAAATATTTATATAAATAGCCATAATTATTGATTTAATTCTATTTTATTTTAGCTACTTGAGAGCACATACTTAAAGATTTGATTCATTTTTTCAGTTAACTTACATTTACAAGCAATCAAACAACTGTATGTGTGAATGATTATAAGGGTTGTGCGTGTGTGTGTTCTCGCAGTTTTAAACTGTAGTCAAAAGAAAATTGCAAAATTTGAGCTGGTAACCTGTTCACCTATCCTCAACAAGAAATTAGCTCATATTCTAGCAAAAAAATATTTCGATAAAGTGATAGTGTAGTTTTTAGTAAAAATTGTAATAAATAGACAAAAATATACTTTTTTAAATTTTAAAATACGAAAGAAAATCATTATGTAAGCCACAAAACATAATAAAATAATATTTTAACGTGATAAGCACTTTTAAATAATTTTTTTCATGTAATATCCAGCAACATTTATGAACTAATCCCATTAGTTTTTCACAGCCATATTTCCCGCTGCATAAAATTCTTTCGGTTTTTATGCCATATATAGTTGGTCTTCTTGCTGTACATCGTCGTCATCTGTAAATTATTTGCCTCAAAAATGTTGTGCCTTTGAATAAATTAGATGTAAGCAAATGCTTATTCGATTATTTTTTGTGTTCCTCGGTCAGTTACATGGGGACACAACTGGTGCACACTTTTTGGAAATTCAAACGATCATGCATTATGCTGTATGCTAAGCCATGAGAAAATCCTATTGCCTTTAGGGTGCTCTCACTTTTCCCTCTTAGAACAGACCGAATTAATTCTTCCACCTGTTGCTCAGTTGACATTGTCGCAATCAAAACTGGACGGGAGCCTCAATGTTCAACAATTTTTAACGGCCTCCCGAAAATTTCTTCTCTTAGTTGTACACTGATTTACATGATAAACACGACTCTCCATAAACAGTTAACATTACTGTATGATTAGTTTTTTTTTATATAATTCATTTCACTCACAAAACTCGGACCAAAGCACGCTGCTTTTTTATCGTGCAATCATTCTGCAGCATCGCTATTTTTGAAACTGCATAACTTATGCATGTAAAAGCTACCAGCTCGGTATGAATTGTACACAATGAAGCTTTACACGGCTTCCATCTATCATTATTATTTCGAGATATCTATCCCTACATTAAACCCTGCTGTATGCATTTATGTCTTACATAATGATGTACCATCGTACAAAATCATTATTTTTTGGCAGAAGATGAATTTTAATTATATTTAATTAAAACTAAAATGAGAAGAGCTCGCAAATTAAATTATTATAACATAAAGCAGATAAATACTATCCAGCATTGAAGCGTTTCACAAAATTCATATTTACTTATGTATAAAATATGTATTTAATACAAAAATATTATTTCAAAAGAAACAACTTTACATAAATATTCTCCGCGTGAAATTCATTTCAACCAACTTAAATTAGTAATAGTGTTTTTTAATTATCTGTCTCATACAACACGTTAATTTAAACAAAAATCAGACTTTGGTAAATAAAGAAGCACTCGTTTAGTCCTGCAGTTAGTGCCATACCATTCTCAAATGTGATTATATTAGATGAGTAGCCAAAGTTATGTTACGGAGTACCTATTAGATTGTCAAACTATCCCATAATTTTCCGCAGAAAATCGAGCATATAGGTGTCATATATATAATTCAGATACATAATGGATTGCTTGATAAAGGACCATAATTTTTCCTTTGATAGAGACCCAAAATAAGTGAGCAATTTCACGAGTATTTTTTCCTTTAATTCTTTCCGAACTTATTAGCAATAGTTATTACATCTTTCAAGTGAATTTCTATGGCACGTTAATAAATCTAATGTGTATCATTGACTCCAGCTGTAGATTTCATATTTTTACATAAAAATCTTAGTTTTCTTCTTTTTTTTAAGTTTCTGTTAAGGTATCCGTTTACTTGCGACAACTTTAAAAAAAATAGAAACAGGGGTTTATTTGTGTTGTTTTTAGATTTTTTTTAGTACATTTTAAAAGAAATATGCTAAAATTAAAAATATTAAAAGAAAACATTATTACTAAAATGAAAGAAAAATTGATAAAAATTTACAACAAAAATAACATAAACGGGCCCATTTTATACCAAAAATTTATGAGCAAATTTTCAATTTTTCAATTCTGATAATTTGCTCTGTAATTCCTTCTTGAACTGACCTTCAGAATAATAGATAATTTAATTTTTACAAAAATTAGAGAACTTTATCTTTGTTATTATATGAAATTGCTTAAAAAACAGTGATTATATTCACATAAGTGATTGTTAATTTTGTAATAAAACAGTGATTGATAAATCTGAAAGTTAAAACATTTCTACTATTACACAGAACATACACAAAAAATTTCAGTTAATTATATTCAAAACATTTTTAGCAGTTACTGGGCCCGTTTGAGCATTTTCAAAAAAACAAAAACAAATTTCGAGTGAAACTCGTTTTAATTTATGATATCTCTCTTAAAATAATAATAGCATCTGTATTTACTAAAACACTTATAGTTTTTGTTCTAGTTTATGGAAAATAATACACTTGGTATTTTTTATAAGGCTAATAAGATGACTTCTAAAATAAGATTATACAGAATTTGTCAATTTTTAACAAAACTCAAAATTTTAGGGTAGTTGGATACCTTAAATTTTCCGGTCTCCATGGAAGCTGAGTAGTCATGGTCAAAGACTTGTTGTAGGAATTGTTTCTGTCGAATTTTCGGTTTGAGTCATGTTATCAGTAAATATCTGCAGTATAGAGAGGTTGCTTTACAATAAATTTATCAAGGCTCAGATTAAAGCTGACTTCGTGGGAATGTTTGATAAAACAAATTATCTCCAAACAAGTAAACTGAAGCAAATATTTTGAATAATATTAGCCTTAAGAAATCAGAAAATTACATACCCCTATACTATTACGCATACTTCACTAAAAAAACATATTTTTTGAGAACTTAGGAGATATTCTTGAATCTGAAAGGCAGCAAAATATACATGCAAATCCTCGAATAACATTTGAGACACCTGAAGAAGTATTGTCAAAAGTCCAATAAAGAGGCTTTGGCCAACTTCAAACGGTAAACAGTCCATGATTGCATATCACATCATCTTAATAAAATAGGCATTCTTCCACCTAGTAAGCGCTAACTTTGGAATTTGGGTGTCATGAATACAGAGCAGCTTCTTTGATGCCCAGAGCTAGATAAAGAGCTTCATGATGATGGTTTGATTTGCAAACTCAACGCCAGTCTTTTGGTCTCGTGTTAATTTGCCGTCGTTCTTACTTTTTTTAAAGTATTGTTCTTTTATTATAAATTTTATTTATCATTGTTGTTGTTCGATACTTGAGATGTTTCATCTGTTTGGATTGATACTTCCAATAAAATCACATGTAAACACAACTATTTTACATGCTTCTTTAAAATCTAAATAACCATTTCATAAAAGCAATTCTTACAATATATTAGTGTAACTATATACCAACAACCTTATTATTATAACAATTATAAAAAAAAATATCACATTTTTTTTCTGTAAAAAGTTATGCATGTAACATAATAATAATGTTAATATGGAAACTACTGTTACAAATAGAACAGGTTAAAAAAAGTATTAAAACTATGCAAAATTTGACTTCAATTAAAGAATGAATAAATTTGAGTAAACTACATCTTAAAGCATTACTGATGTGCCAAATAAATAATAATGGCACTCTCACCATACACTTTGCGTGGTATTATATGGGAAAGTAACAATTAAAAAATTAAATTAGATTACCTGCTTAAAATTAGTTTTGCTTAAAAACATTTTGTTACCATTTATATAATGTTATTTATAATTATGTTTATAGGGATTGAACGTCAGAGAGAGCCATTCATAAATATGTATATATATACTACTGTGGGTAATGATTTTTAACATATTGACTAGTTATCTTAGTTTATAACTATTTTGTGTATATTTATGAATTGTGTATATATATGCACTATATAACAAAAATTTCACAGAATGATTTTGTATTGAAAGTCATATGGATCAAACATGCAAATAATTAAATGTTAGTATCCATTGAATGAACAGCGGAAACTCTAGCCCATCGGAACTGCACATCCAGCAGGTGTATATAAAGAGTGGTTTTCAAACTGATGGTCAAAATTTTAGTTCCATGTGGACTGCGATATCTTAAGTCAGCTGTATCGATTTCTTGCCGATGGTTTCGTGCACATTAACAGCAGATGTCAGAGTTTGTAAGTGGCTGGTTGGACGAATCGAAGGAACACCTGGCCTCTGGATCAAAGCGAAGCGGTGATTAAATGATACTGGAAAGAGTAGGTTTACAAGGGGGGATATCAGCGTTAGAACGGCAGCGGTCAACCGATTGCCAGAACAGTAAATGAAGGCAAAGTGATTCGAGAGAGTAGCTGTCACAGCCCCAGATTCATCGTTATCAACTGTCGACCAAGTGGACTGCCCACATGTGTCCAACATGACCCATCAAAGGCGATTGAAAGAGCAAAATTTACGCTCACTCCGGCAGTTATGCTGCCAGCCTGTCACACCTATAGACTGTCATGTCCGATTGCAGTAGATCAGGGCTAAACTAACGTGTGTGGACTTGGAAACCACCACAATGTGTCTGGTGACTTCTGAGAAGGGTGGAGTTATTGCCCTGATTTTTGCAGTCTACACAGGCCCACAACAAAGTGTTATGGTCAAGGGTGTCATCTTTCTTAAGAGCTGGACTACTTTATTAGTCATTTGTGTTACATTGACAGTATACCAGTACGTTGGCAACATCCTACAATCGGTTGTGCTACCATTCCATTTATGACACCTGGGACTTACGCTTCAACATGATATTGCCCTGCGACAAATAACAGGTGTGGTTCTGAATTGTCTTCAAGATTGCCTGACACTTCTTTTGACACATAGTTCACCGATCTTTCTGCCATCGAGCAGATTTGGGACGCTATGGTAATGTGATTGCAACCATGCCGGAAGGTTAACGATTTAGCCCAATAGTGGAGACAATTCTGCACGAAATTTCGCAGGATATCATTCGGGAACTTTATCTGTCTATACCATACCGGGTGACAGCTTGAATCCAGGCGAAAGGTGGGCCAAAGAGTTATTTACTTCTTCCATTTATAAAGGTTGAACTCTGAAATAATCATTCATTTTTTTGGAAAATTTACGCGTTTGTTTTTCGATGTATATGTTCTTCACATATACCAAATTCCATCACAATCGGACAACTTTTTCTGGGTGCATCGTTTTTCCGTTTTAGAATGTATAAATGCTTATAGTATTAATTTTAAAATATACTATACATTTCTCACTCTCATTTTTTCCGAAAAAAAGCTTAAATATTTACAAGTGATACAGAAAGTGCTATGTTAAATTGTCCTGGTCATCTAATAGAGCAATATTTTATATTTTGTGTGTGTGTGTTTTATACAAGTATAATATATAACATAACCTAATAAGAAAAAAATTAAAAAGAAAAATGAAATACATAAGAAGTGCTCCTTTTGTCTTACAAAGTGTTTCATCCAGAATATGTGTGTACACAGTTATCCACAAATAAGCATTCTAAATTTCCAGAAATATTTGTTTTTGTGTCCAATTACGGATATTTTCTTTACCTGTTCTAAGCACAGAAGAGCTAAAAGAAATAAAACAAACAATATAAATAATACAAATAAGTATGCTGTGAATTACATTACTAATTAGCATTCTCTATAAGTGCCCAACGTGATATAATTAACGCAATTAAACAATTTACCAGCCTATAACCAGAAATTAAATCTTATATTAGACACTCGAAATCAATTGCCTCAATTAGTCTGTCTGCATTTAAAAATGTGTCTAAGAAATGTGTTTGGGTTTAGATGACAGATTCCAGATTTACCTCATATTATTTATTTTTCTGAATCTTTTCTCTCTTTTGTTTTTTGGTATTTGCACATTTATTGGATTTGCAGTTTCTCTTTTTTTCATCTCCTTGAGTAATTGAAACGTGTCTTGACATTCGATTGCCAGCCAGATTCACACACCAGCTGTCTTTTTCCTCTTTCGTACAATTTTTGTATACATAATCCAAGTCTATCTTTATCTGTGTTTTATCCTTTTTTTAAGTCAAAGAAGGTGCTTTCTTTGTAGTTTTTCTAAGGTCTCACAGTAAACTATTACACTAGGAAGATTTTATGTTCATTTTTTTCCGTGTTTGATATTGGAAATCGATAGATTTTTAGAAGGACTAAAAACTCCCGACATAGGTGTATTTTGTTTAGCTGAAAAACTACTGAATGTTTTTCAAGAATAAAATTAAACGGTATTATTATTCCAATGGTATTTTTGCAGTATGCATTCAAGAATACTTTCATTACATTTTTACGCTTTTTCTTCTTCCCATTTCAATAAAATAAATTAATGTCTCATAACAATATTAATATTTGTAGTGCTACTATAAGGATTAAAAACAAATAAGAATTAATGATAATTATATAACATGAAATAAACGGAAATATATAGTGTAAAATTGTCATATCTGATTAATTTTCATCACTTTTGCTAAATGTATTAATTATTTTGCATTTAAACAGTAATTATAACTCTCCTACGCATAAAATTTCTTGCAGTATAATTTAATGTATCCGACTACTTCAGCTGAACCATGTTTTTGTAAAAGCCTATAAACGAATATTTGTTTCCAACTTTTGTCTCCCATAGATTAGAATAAAAGTATAAAATTGTTTTAAGGATATTATTATAATAAAAAATTATTTAAATGCAATATTTTGGCAAAAAATTAACATAGAACTTCATATTTTCAAAACATTCTCCTTTTACGAAAAATACATTTATAACAAAAATGCTCGTATTTTGTCGATTTATACATCAAATCTCTGTACCGGGTCTGAACTAGAATTTTTTGAACTTACAACTTAGATGTGGATTTCACCACATTTTAATACATCAGAGTGGAAATTTTTAGCAAAAAAGTACTGAATATTATTTCCAGTATCTCTGAAAAAAATATATTTTTTTCAAAAAATCATAGTTCAGGCTATCTAGAGAAATCTTAGCTATGTATAAGTAAAATATTAATATTATTGAAGAATTTTTCATAAAAAGAGAATGTTTTTGAAAAATAGGTAATTCTATGCTAAATTTTTGCCAAAATATAGCATTTAAAAATGTTTTATTGTAATAATATTCTTAAGAATCTTTTTATGCTGTATTCTAATCTAAATGACACTGTGAATATTCTCATATATATATATATATATAATATATATATGTGTGTGTGTGTGTGTGTTGTGTGTACGTTTTTCAAAAGCACGGTTCTGAACGTAGTCTGATACCTTAAGCATTTTATGCATCATTAAATGAATATAATTGTTACAAACAGTTTTCTTTTACATGAAAAGCCGAATAAAATGGAAAACTCAGAACTTCGAATCATGAAGAGTATGTTTCAGAACAAGAACAAGAAGCGTTAAATATGATTGGTGCCTATAGTTAATTATTTTCATCAGAAAACAATGCACTTCTGCAACTTATTTTATAGATTTGCATATAATTAAATTGAGTTAAGAAACGCGTTACAGCCTTGCAATGCTGAGAATTAAAGCTACTAGATTATATTCCTAATTAAGTAAAATCTTTTATGACTAGTTTTGCGGAAAATGGAAATTAAACTTTAAGCATGTTCACTGACGTTAACAAGGTACTTGATTGCACTTTTGATTGTGTGTTATAATGCAGCCTGAAAATCACTATAAAAAGTGTTTTTTTTTAAATTTTGTTTGTTCTAATTACAAATTCTTAAAATATTTATTCGCTTCTATTGGATGCTGCCAATATTAATATATACAAACGTAAATACAAAACTAAATTAACTAAAATATCTTTAGGTAATAGAAACGATTATCGATCACCTTTTAAGGGTAGAAAAACAAATTTAATTTTTAATTATGATAAGAAACCAGGTTAAACATTCGTAATACTCACTTTATAACTAATTTGTCTCTTCATTTTTTGTTTGTAAGATACGCATTTTTTAATACAAAATTTAACATATTGTTAATTCAATTTAAAGAAAGTTTAATACTATATTTATTTTACATAATGCATAAAAGTATTGTACACTATTGTCAAAGTTATGTGCATATGTATTATTTTAATGTCTGTATAAATTTCCTTTTCATTTCATTATATTTATAAAAAAAAGAGTATATGTTTGCTTAAAATTAGAGTACAAAATTTAGTTTACTTTTCATAAGAAAGGGAACTATTTGTAGTTGCGTTCATTGTAAAGTATTGATACTTCATTTTCTGATGTTAATTTTAAATAATCTATATACTTTTTTACTTACAATATACAGAGCTGTGACAGCTGGGTTAATCTTATGTCTGTTAAATTATTACTTTAAAATATTTCAAGTTAAAAACATTTTTATTTAGAAAGCAAAACTGTGCAAACATGAGCAAATTTTAAATATCTCTGTGAATAACTTAATATTGCTGATAATAATTTATGTGAAAGAACGTAAGTAATTGAATAAAGCTTTTACAATGATAAGTTTATATTGTAGAAGCCGTAATTATCTACCAAAATTTTAAATTTGAAGTGGCATGTAAAACGACGAGGGTCATTTTTTGAGATTGACTATTTTATTATATTTTAAATGTAATCTGAAGAATTGTATCCATCCAAGTCAGAGATCATTTCAGTTTATTTTTATTCATATAAATCATATTTTCAAAATAAAGTTCTGAATATAGTATTTGTTTCAGAATTCACAAGAACTTTAAAAAATCCTGGGTAACGAAAAATTATTATGAATTATGAATCGGGAGAACATGCTAACTAAGAATGTAATCGATTTTCCAAGGCGAAAAAACCTTGAAAATGGCATGCGTGGTTACATATTGTCTTTGCATATCGCAACAAGCAATCCTTGAAAGTGAAGGGAAACAATTGATTCTGAATCCTTGTCGCTGTTATTCCAGCAACGTGTAATTTGAGGGAAGTTAGAAGGTCAGACTCCCCCCCCCCACGAAAACATAATACTGAACGCAAGGTAAGTATAGCAATTCATAAGGAGTTTCAATGCATCACTGTTCGTTGGAAAGTCAATATTCTGTTATCCCATCTTAGAAGTGATACAAAAAGAGTAGTGATTTATCTGTAAAAATTGTTTCACATTTCTATTGGTTATTTCCACCGTTCAATACAACATTGGGGATCTGAGCGCCTGTGGATTTCAGACACAAAATTATTCGCACTGCACATTTCATGCTTTGCATGTCTCAGTGGAGTATCTGAAATTTCACGCCTTTTAGATGCTCATTTCATAATGTTTCTTTTTAGATGAAGAAAAGTGCGATCTTTTATAGTAAGGCCATACCAGGACAAAATATCAGACACACTTAAAGTTGAAGCAAAATGCATAAAATTAAGTTGATAAATGAAAAATTTTATTACAGAGAAATCTACATAATTCTACAGCCGACTTAAGTTTGAAGTTGAATATTAATTTTTTTTTTATAGGGTGAATATTTTTTTTTTTGAAAATCTGGTTCAAATAATAATGTTTTGTAATATATGTAGAGAGAGAGAGAGAGAGAGAGAATTTACCTTTCTTAGATATAATCTCTCTCTTGGGCTTTTCATTGTTTTTAAAACATCTCCAAGAAGCAAGATATAACTAAACAGAAATTTTACTTTTAAATGTAACTATTCAAAAAATGAATTTGCTTTTTTTAACACTGTTTCAGACATTTCTTATGTTTAAACAAAACTCACATAAAAATAATGAAAGATTAATAGAGAATATATAAATGTAAACATTTTTCACATTTATAACTTTTAAGCAGATTAAATGCAACATTTGTTCTTTTTCATCCTGTACTTAGTTTTACATTGCAAAAACTTCTAAAACTTTTTACCATGTAGGAATCCCGAAATCTTCTTAATTGAAAAATCTGATTTAATTCTTTAATGTTTAAAAGTAAGTACGTAAGAAAATCCAATGTCTTATGTAAGAGTATAAATACATGTTTTTTAATAAATCGCGTATCAAATATACAGGATAAGTATGCATGCCTGTTTTTGTTCAAGCTATCCAATTGATTAATAAGTAACTTCTAACATATAGCATTTATACAGATAAGTAAATTGCGTATTGATAAAACGGAAACGCTTTGTGTTAGCTCATACATTTCAAATTTTTAAATTTTGAACTTTTTTTGAATAATAATAGTAACAACAGAAAAAAAAACATATATATTAATTATTTGTTGCAAAATTTGTAACACTAAAGCTGCCACAAGCTAACAAAAAATGTGTATTTTTATGGTAACTTAAATTGAGAGAGAGAGAGAGAGAGTGAGAATATCAATGTTTATGATCAAACATTGAATCAGGTTAACTTAAATGCAAAATGATTATTCTCTCTATTCCGCAATGATAGTTAAATTTAGCTCAGTAGACATTGCTTGGTATTAAAGAAAATTACATGTCTGTATAACAAAATGTACATTGCCGTGTAACTAAGACTTTCACCTTTTAATTCAATGTTATATTCAAGTTTAGAAAATTATGAGTAATTACTCTTTCTGCATGCAAAAGTATATTGAAAATTTTGATATTTAAGAGGTTAAAAGATAATTTATGAGCTGTTTCATCTTATTCATAAAATTAAGATATTTTCTATAGCATACAATCACAAACCCAAGCAGAGTTAGCTGAGGGTTAAAGCTCAAACTGCGAACATTTTTTTTTTATGTTTAAATATATGTTACTGTCTCCGTCGCACACTAGATGCCTCATTTTTCTTTTTATATGGGCTCATGTAAACTTCTTAAGGATAAATTTACAAGTATATTGTGCTTTCAAAACTCTTTAAGCATTCATAATAATAGCGCTGCTTGAGTTAGATAATAAACAATCTTATTCGGTTGATAAAATGATATTATATAATATCATATATATATATTATATCTGGAAAATACCAAAAAGGTCACATAAACAATTAATCAAATAATACCGAAATTCTACCATACTCAGATGTATATACTACATAAAAAAGATAAACTTCATTATAAAAATCAAAGCCCATTTGTATTATTTTAAAAACTCAGAAAATTAATTATTAATTCGTTGTTATGTGTTTTAAATTTAGTGAAACAAGTTTATTGAACATCTTTGAGCTATTGACTGCTCAATAAAAAGCCATGTGATTGCTTTCTGTTCATTGTTTTAAAAATGGTTGTTTGGAAAAAACAAATAGTTCAGATAATTTTCAAATTTTAACAAACGTTAATATGCATGATCTAGGTCCTTTTGATTGTAAAAAAAAAAAAAAACTTCTCGAATATGCTTTTATATTTTGTTCTGCTTTTCATTTTGTATCTATCATAGAAGTGTAACATAAGTATTTTAAAACCATTGAGATGCAATATTAGATGTGAGGAGATACAGTTTTTTTTTAATTTTTCTGATGGTTATTGTTCGTATATAATATCCGTTTACCGCTAAAATTTTCTTATCTGGATAATCACATTTCGTACATAATAATTTAGTTATCTAGACTATCAGTATTTGAATTTTCTCACCAGTTTGTTAAATTTCAAGTGCTTTAATCTCCATCTCCATGTGAATACAATGTTTCCTCTCTCTCAGACCAATAAATAAGCAGTATTCGTCAAAAGGTACAATTGTTTCTTCTGTATTAAAGGAATGTACATCCTTCTTTAAATGTATCCCCTTTAAACGTGTATAGATAATTAAATATAATTGGCTCAACAAAATATGAACTATTATTTAATAAATAACAAAGAAATACTTTATATTTCATTTGTTAGAAATTTTATGCATAGAATAAAGCCAAAAAAATTATATACAATAAACGAAATGATAAGAAAAATGGTTATTAAAGAAATTAAATTAATAATTTTTAACAAAATTTATAAGAACACCCACACATTTCACCTTTTAAATGGTCAATATGTCAACTCGAAAGTAATTTTATACAATTTTTAATTGGGATTAGATAATAAAATCTATACAACTAACTATCGTGAAAAAAAAATTCTTGACAATTGTGTGTTAAAATGAATTCTTTATTTCAATATTTAGGTACTCAGCATGACAAATATTCCTTATGAGAAATGTGCTAATTTTAATATAATTTTAACTCTAGATTTCTACCCATTCGTCCATCAGACTACGCCTATAACAAATAACCTTGTACTCTCCCCCTTCCCAAAAGCAGGAAATGTAACGTACTACTCAGTTCCTTCATATGACCTTGGCTACTACAAGGAAGGATATTTCTTTTTCTCAAAATATTTTTGCATGTAGAATTTTTAGAGTAAGGCTAGTCTGAGAGACGAATGGGTAGCAGTAATTTTTGGAATTGTGATGTATTAGTATTTTTTTCTGCGTTGTCGGGATGATGTCAAAACGTTTTCGCGGAGAAAAATGTTGGGGCTATCTGTGAATTATTAAAAGATTTGAGTGATGATGGAAAATTTTATTTCTGAGTTTGAATCGGAAAGTGACAAACTTTTGAAGATTCTAATGGATTTCACTGTTGTTGGAACTATTCGGGAAAACAAACAAGGAATTCCATCTGAACTCTTAGAATTGTGATTTCGAAGTGTAGGAGCTTTCATGTAATGTTTTGACCAAGCTACTCTAAAACTCTTTTATCGTATTAAAAAAAATGCATGTGTTGTTCTTCTATCTACATTCCAAGAAAACCCGAATATAAATGAAAAAAGTGGAAAACTGGAAATAATTGAATTTTACAATGCAACAAAAATGAGTCCTTAGACACATTAGATCAGATGTGTAACAACATGCTATGCAGTTGAAAAACACGTCGATGGCCTTTTGGCATATTTTATGACAAGATAAATATCAGTCTATCAAATGCACATGTTATGTATGTGCATAATATGGCTCAAAAATCTGAAAAAGCATTATCTATAAGAAAGTTTTGCGATAAAGTTAAGTGAAGATCTCCTTGATCAATGGATGGGCAAAACGTCTAAATTTAGCAACTTTGACCCAATCAACAAGACAGTTATTTGTAACTTATGAAATTGGAGCCCAATATTAAACCACCTGAACAATTGGAAACTAAAAAAAGAAAAATGTGTGCTTTTTGCCCATGTAAGTGGCATAGAAATGACACACAAATTTTGTTTATGATCTAGAGCGATGTTGATATGTTTAAGGATTGCTTCAAAACAATGAATAAATTTTGCTTTCTTTTTTACATGACGATTGGATGCCGTGAAACCATCTACAGCTAGAATAATTTTTATGTTATTAACTTTAAATTATGTTTTAAGCATGCCAAATTTCAGGTCGTTTGGGAGACAAACATGTATCTCTCTCTCTCTC
>BMAO01022255.1:0-17632 GCA_019973975.1 Trichonephila clavata | reverse complement strand
ACGTGAAAATGAAGAAAACCTTCTGTTGTATAAACACGGAAAAAAGCTTCGTTATTTTTTTTCTATCTGCAAAAATGCAGAAGCTAAATAATAGTTCGAAGTCGAGCTGCAATAAGTTTCCACTATTTTTTTCGAAGGAGATTCTCTTTTCTTCAAACTCGTTCTGCTCCCCAAATCCTTAAGACATATCATGAAGCATGAATATGAATTCCATCACTTATGCAGAGGCTATCACAGTGTATCTCTTGTAATGGTTCCAGAGCTCATGTTTCAAAGAAGTAAAAGTTGCAATACATTACTTGAAAATGAGGCTGTCCATGGCCGCATATTTCTTTAAAATTTCTTCAGAGGGAATGTGTGATCCACGCTGGTAAGCACGGATTTAGATATTCGTGATGTACAAATTCCATAAAGATTGTGAATCTTTTTTGCATACACATTTATAATTTTCTTTTCGAATTTTTATTTTTACTCGTGGGTGGGGGGGGGGGGCTCTTTGGAACACAGTTTGCAGACACTGATATACAATAAGCTGGTGTAGAATTCAATGATCTGATTTTTTGGTGAAATCCAATGCTTTCAGCTGCTGTCCATAGAGCATCAAATGCTATGGTTTATTCTGTACGGTTTAATTGTTTTTATGGCTTGATCAGTGCTGTTCTCTATGAATAAAAACCAATTACACCTGCCCGATCTAGACAGTTTCTGTCTCCTTCTCTGAATTTCCTAATCCATCGATAATATACATCAGAAATGGGCATTAGTCGATCGTAAATCGATCAGTGGACACAAGTCATTTGGGGTGACCACTTTTACTAAGATGCGCAGAACATATTTATAGAACACCGAAGCCTGTTAGATTGGAGAATCAGCTTTCACAATCTAATGTTACTGTGTTTACTTAAGCAAACAATTCGATAAATGTGTAAATGACACATGTACCTTCACTGGAAGCAAATGATGATGCGTTACACGTCAATCTAGCTGTAGCCTGCGATGTCAGCCATGGAAATGAATTATTCCCTACACAGACTAAAGGGGAGAATAAATGTCAATTATCAGCTCTTCTCGCGATAGCACGGGATTGGCTATTGAGACAAAATTCTACCCTCCACGCTTCTACGGAATTGGGTTTTTGTCTTGATGTCATGTCCTCGATGGCGGAGCTTGGCTGCGAATAAAACGTACATGCGTCGGTTTTAGATTCATCGGTTTACGTATGCTCTCTGTTCGCTGCAATGAATACGTCCACGCTGTACAGTGTAGTAGTTGCTTATAGTTGTTCAAGCATTTAACTTAAAAATTTTGTGTTACTTTTGTCTTTGTAGTAAAAATAATAATCTGTCATATTTAAAAAAAAGGATATAGTGTCGAAAATAAGTTTTAAGAAACGAAACGTACAGAATAATACAGAAGGACCACTGAGTGGACAGCAACACCTTAAAAGCATTATAAGTAACCCGTACCTTGGAAAAGTCAGCCACCCTGATATACAATATAGATGGGGGAAGTAAAGTCTTCGTAGAAGCTAGATCTAATATTAATTAAAACTCCATAATTTATATATACATAAAGACAATTTGAAAATAAATATAATTAAACAAAAAATAATATATATGTATATATCAGAGAGTTCCTGGTGATCATAATCAATTGTATATTTCAAAAGATAGAACAGCATCTAGTGTAAAACTGCTACATTGCCGGACAAAATGTTACCTGATTTCTACATAAAAGCATTATTTTCTTATCATTAATCTTCGCAAAAGCACGATTGTAACTTGTCGTTTGTCAGACTTGTACCATGCTAGTGGTCATACAACTGTTATTATTATATTTATTCTACGGTGCGGTTTTTTCTTGTAATATCATTTATTACTGACTAATGAAAAGGTGTCCTCTAATGATACAAATGAACCCCCTCTGATGTATACTATCGCCAATTGCATTCTCCCCTTATACGTATACTATGACACGCTAAGGGTACCGTATATAGCTTTTTCGAATTCCTGTAGTAAATAATATCTCAAGTGGGTTTTATCACTTGTCATATTACACCGTCCATACATTCTTACAAATTTTGCTTACGTTTTAAAAATAATTCCCCTTTCAATGGGTTTTTCTCAACACTACTATGGGAAGTTGATTTTTGAAGTTCCATGAAATGTTCTGTTCCTTTGAATGAATCGGATAGGTTGAAAAAAAATACTCAAATCACAATCAACATAGAAAATTATGTAATCAAAAAGATTTGCAATAATACTTTTATCAACGGAGCACATAATTTACGTATTGTGCTATAAGGAAAGATCTATCATCCATTACCAGCATAAAATGAATGATAAAAAAAAATCGAATGTTAAGGTATCCAACTACCCTAAAATTGTGAATTTTGCCAAAAATTGAATTTTTTATGGTTTTATTTTATAGATTATCTTATTAGCTTTATAAAAATACCAAGTTTATTATTTTCCGTCTCTAGAAAAAAAACTGCAAGTGTTTTAGTAAAAGCAGATGTCATTACTTTAAGCAAGATGCCATTGCTTTAAAACGAAACGTGTGTTTTTTTAAAAGCTCCAACGGGGATAGCGATTGCTCAAAAAGTTTTGAAAATAATTAACTGAATTTTTTTTGTATGTTCTGTATAATAGTAGAAGTGTTCTAACTTCAGATTTATCAATCACTGTTTTATTACAAATTTAATGTCTCTTATGTTAATATAATCATAGTTTCTTTAGGAAATTTCATATAACAACTATGATAAAGTGCTCTAGTTTTGTAAAAATTAAAAATCTCTTATCCTGAAGTATTTCAAAAATGTATAACATAGCAACCATCAGAATTGAAAATTTGTTCATAAGCTTTTGTGCAGAATGGCCCCGTTTATGTATTTTTTGTAAATTTTTACCCATTTTTTTCTCATTTTAGTATAATAATTTCTTTTTCTCTTCTTAATTCTAGCATATTTTTCTAAAAATGTACTAAAAATCTAAAAACCACAAAAAAATCCCATATCTCCATTTTTAAAAAAGAAATTTGTCGCAGTAGTCGGATACCTAAATTCACTAACTTGGTATACACAAAATTTGCTGTTTCTTTAAATAACTTTATGTATTTTTTTTCAAGGGATTGACCAATGCATATAACATACATGCATTTATTGGGAACGTTAATGCAAAACTGGCGTAAATAAAAAATAAAATATATGTTGTATTAAGAATTCACTGTTTTGTCAGTATGTTTCATAATTTTCTGTTAATATCATGAAAAATATCGTCTCATTTATATTGAATAGTACTCTTTATGCTTTAAAACTACAGTAACATAAAAATATATATTTTTAATTATGAATATCATCAAAGAAAATATACTGCACAAATCACTTTTGTTAGAGCTCAATAAATTTTTCTAGTTCTTCGAAATCCAAAATCTATTGTTTCAGAATCTATTAGCACATTTCAAGAATATTTTCTCGGTATGTTCCAAAATTTATGAGCACATTCTCAGAATTTTCATCCATTTATTTTGGGAAACTTAACAAATAAATTTTTATGTGAATTTTGGAACATTTTTTAAATAGAAAATGCAATTATCAAATTTGAACGAAAAAAAACATATATTTGATGTTTAAATCTCATCATTTGCGTAATTTTAAGTTAATGTATGTCTTAATGAAAAAAGTAATGTAAAAAAGGAATGCATATAGCTTTCTTTTCATTTTATAACTTTATTCAATATTCAGAAGGTATATTAATGACCCAAGAGAATATACAGTGGACCACAAAAAAGTATTCATACACTTGTAATTTTCTGTAAAATTAAATGTTTTTGACTAATAAAAATTAATATATGGAACTGTAATTTTTTTGCTTCTTCTTATTGGAGATACCATAACAATTTTTAAAACAATATAACTATAATTTTGAAAAAAAGCACTACTAAAAATTACGCCACAAAAGTCTTCGTACACTTAAGAAAATCTCTCAATACAGCTTTAATAATACATATGTTTCTTAATTTAGACTTAGTAAGATATCTTTTAAAGTCCACTACTACTTTTAAACGTCTTGATATAGATTTTATCAGTTTTTTTGTAATTTCTGCGTTTTTTGTAATTAATTTTTTTACTTCACATTATTTTTATATGTCAAGTTTATTTAAAAAATCAAATTCTCACCAAATTGTTCTACTAGGCTTAAACAGATAATTTAGGAGGTTGTTTTCAAATTTTGAGGACCGTTATAGAGCTATTATACTCCCGTAGGAACCAAAAATAATTAATTTTCTGTCATCTCTAGACTAATTTGCTGTTAATTTTGAATTTTCTGAATCTTATTCCAAGAATCTAGTTTTTAAAATATATTTATTTTGAAACATTATAGTGCAAATCTGACGTCAAAATGGCTCATATTCAATTCTGGAAAAAATTCTTATCACGGAATCCTTTAATTTTCACAAAGTGTTTCTCACTAAACATTTTTACTTTAACTTGTAATTTTATAGATATTTGTAAATTCTTTTATGTAAAAATTCTGCATTTATTATTAAGATATTTATCTGGTATTAGTTATCTTTTGTTCGGAGAAAATTATCCAAGTTCGAAGCATTGTAAGTACGGATTAGCGATACATTTTGGAAAAATTTATAGTATTCATTTTTTTTTTAACATAGATAAATGTAAAAAAAAAGTTATATGCTTTACGATTTTTTACTGACGAATGAATAATCTTAAACACATAGAATTAAGATATTTTTACGTTATTCAAAATGTTAAAACTATTTGTATTAGTATAAAAATTTTTTGAGTGATTAAAAAAAAATTAAAAACTGTTGAATTGATGGAATTTGAAAAACTCTTAAGTCTATTTTTCATTCAAAAAATATTTGTCTTTTTTTTTACAAAATAAATATTTTACTTTAGTTTTTTCTTGATATTTCATATTTTCCTTTCTAAAGCACATTAAACAGTTTTTAAAAAATTTCAGTAGCCATTTCTTGATTTTTATATTGTATTCTATTAACTAAGAATTTTAAATCATAATCATTGACATTATTGCAATACACAATCCATTGATTATTGCATTGTTTTTTTATCTTTAAAATACAATCGGACCTCCAAAAACGAATCTCTATCTTGTGAATTTCTCTTTTACGAACTATTTCCTGGAACCAAGAATGTTTTACTATTTTCTTCGTAAGATAACCTCCAAATAGCGAAGCGCATTTTCTACTTTTTCTCTTGTGATTCAATTTTTTCCTTATTTTCAAAATATTTCAGGACATTTTTCAAATTATTCTCTCCTTAGAACATTTTATGGTGTACGATGACCTTCAGCTGGTTTACTAAGTGCTAACTCTCCTAGAGCAATAAAATTGCGTAATTTGTCAAACAAAAAACCCAAATAAAATAAATAGATTTTATCTGTAATTAAATTTAAGGATGTAAGTGTTGTAGTGTATGCTTAAAATTACTGGTTAAAATAATACATGTTTAAAATTACTTGTAAGCTTGAAATTAAAACATGTCATATAAAATTAATTACTCTTAATATAAAATTTTTCGAAGCTGAAAATGCACTGAATTTCTGGACAATGTTTTTTTTTCTTGTGTTCCACGCAGATATTTCTTTCTGATGGTTGAGATATATAAAATAAATAGATATCAAATTACAAAGAAAGTGTGAATAATTGCTTTTTTAAAATAATATGTAGTGTTTCTGAGTTTAAAATTTGTTTTTCTTCAAATATATAGTAATGCATTCAAATATTAATAATGTACTTATAATTGAATTTTATCAGAATAATTTCTGAATTACGAGATATATTCACTATTATTTCCGTATAATTTCGTAACAAAAAAAATCCTCTAATCTGAAACGAAAATACATATGGAAAGTAACAATTGAAGCAATACTAATAGGCAATTCAGAAAATCTTTTAATTCTCGCAAACGATTCCCTTTCCAAAACAGAACCAACATCGATAAAACCTTAATGTGGTATATCTTCACTAATCCTCCTACCCAACCATCTGCTGCTCACTTGTTGCCACATAAAGCGGGGTATACCACACACACACACTCTATACTCTCCACCGAAGATACTATTATTAACTTTTTCGGAAACTGCTACGCCAAAAAGGAAATCATATGAACCGTATCGACCTTAGTTTCCGACAGATGTTTAGTCGGAATCTCTACGTAGAGAGAGCTTTGTTTTGGCTTATAAGTAGTTCGTTACCTGAGGAAGACAAGCTCCGCTTTGGCAATGAAGCGTTCCTGGTCAGGAATGTGCTGATGAACCAATGTTTTAATGCTATTTATCCATTGAGACAGATAAATAACAAAAATAGTTATTCCAAGCTCAGTTTGTTTTCGGAACACTGGATTTTATCTATGATGTAATATAATCTGATCACGTCATTTTACGTCTGTATTGTATTTTGAGTGGATAATGTTGCAAATGACGTGAAACAGGATTTATTTTGAGAGTGTTTATTGAAAAGGGAGGTTTTCTTTGTTGATAGGATTATGTGCGGATAATATCGTGAACGAGTAAAAGATGGATTTGGAATTGGTTATTGAAAATGATTTGTAATGGATTTTAAAAGGAAGCAGTTGAATAAAATTTGACTATGGGTGAATAAGAATATAAAATTATAAATAGTTAAAATCATGCTGAAGGTGAAAACAATTTTAAAGCATCATCAAGTGATAATTTTTGTCAGTATTTATGAAAATATTATAAAATTGTTCCATTTAAATAATTAGAAAGAATCTTCTTACGGCATTTCGTAATGAGAAAGGTTTCAAAATTTTATTTTGCATAGTAGTTTTTTTATTAATTTCATTACAAAATTCTGTGTGTGCTTTGATTTTTTGATTTTTCTTAAAAAAATATGTCGACTTTAATATGCATTATTACAGAATTAAAAAAAAATAAAATTGAAAGAAATACTGAATATTTCACACACACACACACACATATAATATTATTCTCATGATAAGGAGAGGGAGAGAGTTAGAATATATAATCATGTGGAAAATCCAGTTGTATTTAACGAAAAACAAACTAAGAGCCAACTATTCTATGATTTGCAACAGAGAAGAAAATTAAAGGGTACTATAAATTTCTCATAGATCCTGATTTTAATAAATAAATCTAAAACATCTTTTTTTTTTTGAAAAAAAAAATAGTTCCAGATTTGAATTAAAAACACAAGCATAAAGGATGCTCAAGTGCTCCGCAAATTTAATATCTTGCTAAAAGAAAAAAAAAAAAGGTTTTTGATGGAGTGGAAACAATAATTAAAGAAATAAGATGACTGCGCAATTCATGACAATATCGAAATTATTTGAGTTTTTTTTTCTGTCTAAAGCATGCAAGAACCAAATTAAAAAAAAAATGCCTTCGAAAAGAAGTTAATGGCATAATTATTTCAAAAATAAATGTAGCTCGATGGAATATACGGAACTATTTTTAGATTTCTTAGATGTGTATTTGAAAATATTCAATGTTTACATAAATTTTATTAAAAGCCTTAATGCAATCTTAGCCTGATGTTAAAAATGAAAAATAAAATCTTGGAATATATTTTTAAATAGAAAGATGACTCAATAATATAAATTATAAATACATTAACAAAAATACCCTTTTTCAAACCCCAACCGTATATTTTAGAGGTATTAAATAATTACACAACACTTTTTTTAACTTGTAAAATAAAGAATATGTTTTGCATTCAAGTACAGGAAGCTAAAATTGGAATACATTTTTATGCAGGAAAAATGTACTGATGTAAATAAAAACGAGCTGTGCTTTTTAATACGAAGTAGCAGCAGATATAGCAGATGAAACTCGTTCTCTTAGGTGGGAAGTAAAACATTTGTTGGTGATTTGTGATGAAAATAACGATTAAATCAAGTCTTTCAAAAAAAATTTTATGCGTTTTCTTCAATAAAATCTTATTTTCTGTATATGCATTTAGATTTTTCTATAAATTTGCTCATTTTATCAATTGAGATTAAGGTTAAAAATTTTAATAAATAATTCTTTTCTTCTTTATTTTTCCTTTGAAAGTAAATAAAATGATTCTTTTAAAAGAAAAGAATACAAGCAATATATTTTCTGATACAAAACAAGTAATACAAAAAAAAATTAAGTCAATTGCTACTTTGAATGGATGAATAAAAAGTATTTTCTTTACGATTGAAAATTTGAACAAGATATATATATATAGGGAGAGAGTGAATTAAAATAGTAGAAATTGAAAAAAGAGCATGATTTGGTCTGCATTGTTGAAACAATGTACACTCGGTTTGGCTGAAAAACTGGTAATTAATTTAATTTAATTATTTATTAATATTTGAAAAACTGTATTAACATCAAGTGTCATCCAGTACTAGTTAAAAAAATATTTGAACTTGATTGGATGAATAGAAAGTATTTTCTTTACGATTGAAAATTTGAATATAATATATATATATATATATATAGGGAGAGAGTGAACTAAAATAGTAGGCTTGGAAAAAGAGTATGATTTGTGTCTGCATTGTTGTAACAATGCACACCCGGTTTGGATAGTTGGCTGAAAAACCGGTAGTTAATTTAATTTAATTATTTATTAATGTTTGAAAAAACTGTATTAACATCAAGTGTCATCCAATACTAGTTTAAAAAAGTTTATTTGAACTTGATTGGATGAATAGGAAGTATTTTATCAACAATTGAAAATTTGAACAAGATAAATATATAAATATACAGCGAGAGTGAGCTAATGGTAGGAATTGAAAAATGTCAGGAATTATCAAAAAAAACGATCCTTATCAAGTATGCGGAACGTAACGAACTGGGTATTCGAAAAATTAAACTTTAACTTTAACTATTCAAGTTCAGAAAAGGCCCCCTAGACCTCTACGTATATTAAATTCATCTTTTAAAATTTTAAAAATATACATAGATGAACTTTATTTTACAACTTTATGTTTAAATTGCAAGAAATACTGTCGTTAATTATCTACTTTTTAAAAAAAAAAATTATTAACTAAACCCAAGTGTGTATTATTTTGAATCGAAACTACATATTTAGAGTTGACTATTACCCGGACAAAATTGATTTTTATTGCATCCTATTTTTCTTTTTCTTTGAGATATGTTAAACTTTATAGGGAGGTACATATTCGATTTATAATTTAATTTAAATGGAATTCCTACACATATCATTTGTTGACCACTTCTCTATTCTAAAAACTAGTATTGTATCAGGTTAGTCTACGGAATTCCTACGCATATCATTTGTTGACCACATCTCTATTCTAAAAACTAGTATTGTATCAGGTTAGTCTACGGAATTCCTACGCATATCATTTGTTGACCACATCTCTATTCTAAAAACTAGTATTGTATCAGGTTAGTCTACATACGAAAACCCATATTACTAAATTACGGATACATTTGTTATCGGAAACAACAAAACCGAAACAATAACACATTACGATATCAAACTGAACACTTACATATCGATAGAACAAGGCATTGGAATCCGGTCTGCCCTTCAGAACTCATAACTCGTAAGATGATTCTAGAGAGATTTCGTGATCAGACTGTACCAGTACGATCAAGGACAGCTGTTTTTCCGGAAAGCCGCAATCACGTTTTCGACTTCAACTGAAGCATTGTGCCTGGCTTCCTTCCGAAATCAATCACGGCTGACGTGTGATCACCTCACGATATTACCGTTACTCATAATCTGTTTTGACGTTTTCTTGCTTCGTAGGTGCGTAATTTCTCCAACCCGATTGGAAGTATCAATGAAACACTTTGTGAAACCCGATCACATCCGCGAGCTTTAGTGTGAGTGAGTCAGTTTAGATTGGTGGTTTGTGATATCGAATGTCGGTAAATAAAGCCGAGTGTTTAGTTGGTGTTCCATTTTTGCTCACAAAACTTTCTTTATTAAGTATTAATGAGAGTTATAATTATAATTGTTTTTTTATGCCACTCTAAAATTAACTCAAGGACTCTATTGGCGACGGACGTTACAATCTTGAGTCATGGTAGGGTTTGCAGCCCCGGAATCCTGGCATTTTTTTCCAATCCCGAAATCCCGGGATTAAAATAACTAATCCCGGAATTTACTTTTTGTTCGAATTATAATTTAAAATTTATATTTTGTTTTTGAAATATGTACATTAAATTTTTGTGTGCAATTATAAGTGCTATCAGTAAAAAAAATACATGCAGCTCTTATTTCTCGTATGGGAAAACGTCGTACAGATCTAAGTGGTTCACTGCAATACTTACACAATAATATAAGCAATATCTCAAGAATAGATTTTGTCACAGTTCCTGCTTCAATTAAACGTCGTTAATAAATAGCGGACTTGCTTGGAAGACTTGAGACACACTTCAAATCTCATTGCATTACTAACAGCTCATGCAACTGGATCTTCTATTTCAAATAAGGTAGTCCTTGAAATTGATTCACATTCTGATTTAATAACTCTGGACCAATTTATACACAAAACCCTTTAGCAGAACTAGATATAGTTATCAAAGAGATGTATGAACCAATGCAGTCTATTAGATTTGACATACTGTCATCAAAAATTCAAAAAGAAATGTTTCTTTTTTTAAAATAGAGGAAGACGTGGTGACTACCTGAAAAAAATATACTCTTTTTTAATGACGATAACACCTACCTGTATAGAATCCGAACAAGAGCATTTCCTTCGTAACAAACGACGACAATTCGAACGACAATTCTTAACAAAAAAAATCGTTTGAACCATGAAACGCTGGACGAGATGCGTTATTTAAAAGATTATTTACAGAAACACAAGAAATGAAGAATTGTTTTTTAAATTTTATTATGTACTATTTTTATTTGTTTATGACGGATTAAGTTTTTTAACTTTTTCACACAACACACAATAAAATTAATATTAAACCAATTTTTTAAATTATATTTTTAGTTTTATTATGTAATTTCAACTATGTAATGTGTAAGTATTTTTAATAAATTGTCCAATCCTAATCCCCCGGAACCAATTCCGAGATTCGTATAATGTAATCCCGAAATTCCGGAGTTGAAAATATAACACGGGATTGCAAACCCTAAGTTATAGTTTAGTGACGAGGATGGAAACTTGTCTGGTACCCCACTCTCATTAATTTCCATTCATATCAACGAGGTTTGAGTCCCTTAAGATTTGACGTGCTTCGGTTTCACTAGACAGGGATCAAGCATGCAGCTCATCTATAAACTCGCAGGCCGCAAGCTAGCAATCACGGTAACATGATTATTGTAGCAGGAATGTTAAATCAGGAAAGCATACACATGAGTCGCTCTGAAGCCAATGCGGGTAAGTCCATTTTTTTATATTTTCTGATTTTTGTAAATTTTGATGAAATAAATAATATTTTTCAAGTTATTAAGGTATACGACTACTTGCAACAGCTTTTTTTAAAAAAAAATGGAGATATAAGGATTTTTTTTTTGGTTTTAGATTTGTTTAGTACATTTAAGAAAAATATACTAAAAGAAAGAAGAGAAAAAGAAATTATTATTACTAAAATGTGGGTAAAAATTTACAAAAAAAAAAAAAAAAAAAAAAAAAAAAAAAATGTGAAATAAATGCGGCTTATTCAGTACCAAAAGTTTTTGAACAAATTTTGAATTTTTCAAATCTGATGTCTTGCTATGTTATTCATTTTTGAAATGACCTTCACGATAACAGATATTTTAATTTTTGCAAAAACTAGAGCACTTTACCTTAGTTATTATGCGAAATTGCTTAAAAAACAGTGATTATATTCACATAAGTGACTGTAAATTCAGTAATAAAACAGTGATTGGTAAATCTGAAGGTTAAAACAATTTTACTATTATACAGAACATACACAAAAAATTTCAGTTAATTATTTTCAAAACTTTTTGAGCAATCAAAGCCCCGTATGTGCATTTTCAAAAAAACACATTTCGAGTAAAACGCGTTTTAAAGTATGACATCTTGCTTAAAGTAAAGACATCTGCTTTTACTAAAACGCTTGTAGTTTTGGTTCTATCAACCGAAAATAATAAACTTGGTATTTTTATAAAGCTAATAAGATGGTCTATAAAATAAAATAAAAAAAATCGCCAATTTTGGCAAAATTCACAATTTTAGCGTAGACGGATATCTTAAAGGATTTAATCGTTGTTTTCTTTTTTCTAGGTCAGACGGTCCTTTTTTTTTTGCTTCTGAATATATTGTGTAATAATTTCAGAAGCCAGTGTGAATAAGTTCACCTTTTATCAATATTTTTTACATAAACTTTTAAATAAAAATTAAATTCTTCTTCTTCTTTCGATATTTGTTGGTAACACTGAAACACAACAAATTCATAGTAACTGTAACTGTTATTTCTGCTATTTAGAGTTGTTCGAGTTTTATGTAAACTTTGGTTAAAATATAAAAACATTACATTGAAGTGTTTGTGAAAATTATTGTGTATCAAAAACATTAAATAAATTTTCTTTAACTCAACACTGTAAAAAAATTTGAATTTTTAAAATAATAAAAAAGATTTATTGTAAGGGTATAAGAAATAAAAAAAATTCAGGGAAAATAGGACACAGTGAAAGTGTAAGTGAAAATGAAACGCTATTTTATCCTAATTCAAGGAGAGTTAACCGTATTGATACAGATACATCGTCAGATAACGAAAAGGCAGGAAATAACATGCCAAAAAATTGGCAGAAACGTAGCAGGAATCCGGAAATGGTCTGGAAATACTGAAAAACTAAAAAGGATACAAGATTAACAATATCAAAATGGAAATAAAAGAATAATTCCTGCAAGAAATTTGATGATAAAACTTGTAACTGTTACGGCTTTGTAATTGCAAGATAACCGTTTCTCAAAGAAAAAAAGACGGTGAAAAATTTTTACTAGCTTGATAATAACCATAAGCAAAATATTGCAACTGAGCAAAATGTGATTATTTGGTAATAAAAGAAATCTACAATAGATGAAGAAAAAAATGCGGCTGAAGTTGAAAATAACGAACACTTACGAAATGTAGAAATTGCCCGTAATAGTATGGCAAATGATCGATTAAGAGCTTCAGAAAAATGTACGTGTTTAGTTTCGATGTAGAGATAAAAAGCATACCACATTTCCAAAATTATCCATATCAGTGGCTTATTACGAGAGAAACTTACATGTTTACAATCTTGGTTTTGCCATGATTTAAAGACTAACGAGGGCTATATGTATGTTTGGCCTATAACCCAAAGATCACAGGGTTCACAAGTTCACCGTGTTTAACTAAACACATTTAATTATACGCAAAGGATTTTCTAAAAATTATAATGTATTCAGATTCATGTTCAGGACAGAATCGAAATATAAAAACTGCATTTTGTTTGCTTAAATTGGTTCAGAGTGAAGATATAAAAGCTGAATCAATTGAGCTTAAATTTTTATTAAGTGGACACAGTTATTTGCCCATTGAAGCTGATTGTGCAGTTATAGAAGTTTATTCAACAACAAAAAAAAGAATCAGTATATTTATAATTTTAGTGACTGGTGTCATATAATACAAAATAGTAAAAGAAAGAATTCTTTCAGCTTTGTCGAAATGAATTTACAAGATTTCCTTTCCACAAAACCATTGGAAGATGCTATTACCAACAGAAAAAAAATCAACAAGTGAACTAACAGTCAATTGGCTTAATATGTGATGGATAAAGCAAGAAAGTTCGAGCCCAAGCAGCCTTAGTTTCAAATATAATTTTGACGAGGATGATACCTTATTTGTAATTGATATAAAAAAATAGGTAGACCAAGAATTTTAAAAAATATAGCTCAACAAAAATATTACACTCTAATGGCAAAATAATTTTAAAAAAAAACAACAAAAAACATCATGAGTTTATTAAAGTATATACCTTTAATTAAACTCGACTTTTACAGGACATTAAGAACGACACGTGGAGATCAAAATTTACATTTGAATAACTCGGAAGATTTTTGTTATATGATGAATAAATATAAAACTAATGACAATTAATGTTATTGTATTATTTTTACATAAATTTCTTATCTTTTTCAGCTGCCAAAAGATATATCCTAAAATTTTTAGAATGCTGTCATTGTTCCAATAAATACTTACGTTTTTATTTACACCTCTTGTATATACCTTTTTTTTTTTTTTGCAGGCTTACACTTAGAAAAAAAAAGCTTTATAACTTTTCTGATCAAATTACTAAACCTAGAATTTTAAAAGTTAATATATCAATAAACATTAATTTTCTCAAATTTTGTTTTCTGGATTGAACTGCATTGGGTTCTGAACGACACACATATAACGTCGTGGCGGGTGGTACGATTTCTTGTGATTAACTATTGATCTTTTTGCGGAGAATGGATTTGAATGTAGAATATATTCGATCGATAAAGAATTATTTTGTAGAAGTATAATTCATTTTTATTTGCATGTAGGATACAATACAACGCAGAACACAAAAGCAAAAGATATATGCATGTGGTTACATTGCAGTTACAATAAACGGCGCGAAATTTACAGCAAAAACTGAGTTTTTTATGTACAAAATACAATCGGAAGTTCTAAAAATCATATGACTTCCGTGGAAAGCTCCTCTGATTGGCTGATAGGTATCATACGGAGGGGAATTAATATAATCACTATTCAAAAAGTACTTAGTACAAAATTTTGAAGTTTTTAAAGTTACGATTAAATCCCGTTAGGTGGGTAAACTAAAAGTAAATTATTTACGCGAAATTCTGGAGAATCAGGATCATTACAAAATTAAAAAGCTCTCGAGAAATATATATAATATTATATATACATGTATGTATGCTGGGTTTTTATATATTACTCTAGCCATTGCCCAACAGCTTCTTTGGGTATTTAATGATGCTGTACGACTATTATATTGTGTTTTTAAGTTACTGATATCTAAACATTAAGCGTTCGAATGTATTCAAAAACATCTTATGGTCATCTCCTCTTGATTTTATAAGGACATTACTTAAATTTCTCAATCATAAGTATATATTTTCACATCCCCAAAATTCTCTCTTCAGAATCGATATCCGCAAGACTTGTGTTAAGCGGATCTGTAATAAACAAAAGAAACATGCTTATCAAATTTCAAGGTTGTGATGTAATAGTCCAAAACTTGTTTTTTTATGAATTACCTCCCCCCCCCCTCAATTTCTCTATCCATCCTTGGAATCAATTTTCGCAAAATCCCGGTCTTAGAGGACCTCAACTCAACAAAAGAAACACGTTCCCTCAATTTCAAGTCTGTAGGTCAAATAGTTTCGGAGATCTAGTGATGAGTGAGTCGCTATTCTCCTGATACCACGAAAAAACTTTTTATTCCTCTCATTGCTTCATTTGGAAGAATAAAGTTAATTCCGTGAATATTGTTTAGTTTGAGCAGATTTTAATTGGAATTTTTCGTCGTCGTTTTTTTTCCTTTCTAATTTTAAAAATTTAAGATACGAAGAAATTTTTACGAATTATGATTCTTTGATATTTATTACTCAAATTTTTCTACTTACTCCCTTTTTTGTAAGTGGATTCGCCGATTGCTGACTTCATGAAATCAACTAGTGAACTTCAATTGCTTTTTAACATGCTTTAAAAGTTTCTCTTGTATGTAACGGAATCTTTAAATTAGATTTTTACCCACTTTAAAAGGTCAGATTAATTCAAAATTTCGCACACTTGTCAAGGAACGATGACAATAGAATAATTTCATAATTATGTTCCATTATCCTGATCAGAGTTATCAGGAATAAACATTTCTAGATTTGGCGACTAATTCCATATATCATTTCAAGATTTAGCGACATATTGCATGTACTATTTTCAGATTTGGCGACTAATTCTATATACCATCTCCAGATTTGGCGACTAATTCCAGATTTAGCGACTCAAATATTAAGGTGCAACCCTAAAGTGAATACACTTGGGGTTAACACAAATAAAACAAACAAAATAAATGTTCTTTATGTGATAAAGGGAAGGGTGGGTGTGCGTCAGTAATTTCTTACCAAAAAATAAACAATTGTCTAGTTTTTCTGAAAATGGAAATAAAAAAAAAATTATGTTCTAACTGCTAAATATGTTTCATTTTTTATAAAGCGTTGTTTTTAGAAGTGATGGAACGAATTAACATTATAAGCAATTCGTACAAAAATGTTAATTCACGTTTAAAAGGTGATAATACGATTCATACTTAATATTTCTTCTTAACACACTTTTATTAGTTTAGCCTGTATCTATAGAGACGGAATCTTTGAAATATAACGATATGGGACTCATCAGAGAATAAATACTCGGAGAGAATAAATACCCTTCAGACCCGTTAATTAATATCCATTGAAGAGCAAGACTAATTCCGGCTCCAAATATCAAACTCAAGAATAAATTCAACAATAAATAAAGGATAGTTTAAAAAAAACTGGAAAAAAAACTTGCTTTTATTAAAAAGTTCGAACTAAAAAAATAAAAAATAAATTATATTTTAAAATGTGAATATAAGAATAAAATGATTCACGAGAAAATTAATGTCATGTGTGGTAAAGCGTGGGGCTTTGTACTACATTTTTACACTAACTCAGCATTTCGGAATAGAACTAGTAAGAAATTATAACAATTAATACAGAGCACACCCCACGCTTTTACCCCAATGACATTAATTTTCCCCTCAATCATTTTATTCTTATATTAAGAATTATTCTTTTTACTTTTTAGTTCGATTCACTATAAAAGCGTGGTTTTTTTAAACTATATTTAAAAAAAGTATGTACATATTATCGTGTTTTGAAGCACATACATTTTTTTAATTCATGTTATGAGGAATGTCGTACTTATCGTTATTCTAAAAAATTCACGTTTGCATTATTTTTGCCTTTACATTTTTAAACAACACAAGTATTTCAATCAAACTTTTCACGATTTTTTTATACACTTTCAGAGAATTACTCTATCGCAAGTACATTTTTCACTTTTGATTTCACATTCCAATAGATGTATTTACAATTTCTTTATTTTCGCTTGTAGAAACTATCTATTATTCCAGTTATTCTTGGAAAAAAATACCTATACATTTTTATCTTTTGTGTAGTTTAGTTTATATCTCCTTGAGTTGTTTTTATATCCTTAAATTGAACACACATGTACATACCATTATGAAAATAACAGAAATAAAGTATTGCTTAGTTGGAAAGAAATCAACCGCAGCCAAATTGTCCAGTCTGTTTTGTTTGGCAAGGTCTTTTTCTCTTTTTCTCCAGCGTTTTTGGTTTTAATTTAAGATAATAAACATTTAAAGCGACGGTTATAAAAATATATTAAAATGAGACTTCTTTGAATTTTAAGCTTTAAAATATATAATGTAACAACTACTTGGAATTTCAAACATATAGACATATGCTCAACTTTAAAAAAAATTCAAATAGTTTTTTTTTATAGAAAATACACATACAGAATACTTAAATAATTTAAGGTTTTTGGATCCTACTACGATCTGAACCATGATTTTAAAAAAGTGTATAGTGAATATATTTTGATATTTAGTGTCAGTTGAATTGGAAAATTCATATCAAATTGTT
>BMAO01022254.1:0-15044 GCA_019973975.1 Trichonephila clavata | reverse complement strand
TAAAGAATAAATAATATTTCGACTGATAAGGAAATATTCTTACCTAACTAGCGAAATAAGAATATTAGATTCAAATCGCGTTGCTAAACTGAAGTAATTTTAGTTATGAATTAAATAGAAATGGAAATAGCTCATCTGTATTAAATTTAATGAACTGAAGCTTACTTCTAATGTCCCAGTTAATACAGCTGAATATGAATAAAATTATAAAGTGCTTTCTAAATCCACTTACCTGAATTGCAGTTTTAAAATCAATTAAGTGTTTTGTGCTCTCTCTCTACACTACAATTCCTATGTTTCTGCAAAAATTTCTCAGGAGAAGCATTAGTATAGAAATCCTTTATAGACTTTCAATTAGTTTTAAGTAAATGTTACTATGATAAGTAAGTACAAACCTTGCACATAATTATGAATAGTTTTGAGTATTATAAGTGCATACGTATTTTTTTGTAATTTTTCTATTAAGTTTATCTTTAAGATAAAGAAATGATTTTTTTTTCCATTTCAATTAATGTTTATTTATAAAAATTTCATCAAATATTTTACATTTATTTTATTACGAGAATTTTGATTGGTGTTATACTATTTTGCCTTAACATTCCTTTAAATTTATAATTATAAAATAAAATTTGTATGAATAAATATCTGAAAGATATTCTGGGTAATTTTCAATATATGCAAGTGTTCAAAAATCTGAGTCTCCCTTCGTATTTTCTGGAAGACTTGCAATTGGTCAGTTTACTTAAGCCATTTTTGATAAAGTGATTTTTCTTTACATTGTTAAGGTAAGTTCTAGAACGTAATACGAATGACAAATTATTTTGCATTTATTTTAATATTATTTTAATATTGTAAATTTTAATATTGGCTTTAATATTAAATCTAGATTTAGGAGACTAAAAATATTCTCTAAAAGAATAAAATTATTTGATTGTTTTATATTTTCTTCAAGTAATTGAACTGTTACAATTATTAATTTCTTAATTTTTGTAATAGGCGTAAATTGTGATTTAGAATACCATTGGTCATAATCATTACAAAAAGTGGTATTGAAGAATAGTCTTAGCAAAATTAAAAAAACTTACTCAGAAAGATTCAGAAACTATGTTAAAAACCTAAAGATCATATCTGTTTACTGCTGATGAACATTTGCAAAACTAAAAGCAAATTATTATAACTGAAAAAATGACGTCAAAGCAGAAATGTATATTAACAGCTTCTAGAAACTATTTGGAAGCAAATATATGACAAAGGTACTAAGATGATCAAGAAGCATTAATTGTCATCCAGTCATTATCACTTTAAGGGTATTTTTTTTCAAAAATAATTTAATAGAAATTCTATTTAAAATATTAACATTTTTCGTTAAAGTAAAATGAAATTCGTTATGAAAAATTCAATTTCAATATAGTAAATAAATTTTTATTAATTTCTAAAATAATGTTTTGTAAAATAACGATTTGTTTTAACTTCTGACAAATATTTTAAATTTAATTTTAATTAGTAAAATTTAGTTTCAGTTGATTGAAACTATAGTTTATAAATTGAAAGAAATATACAATTTTTTTGAGAATTTACTGTTTTATTTGGATTTAAAAAAATGATTATGCTGACTCAATCTAATATTCTGACCAATGTTATGTTAAGACAGATTTTATAAATGTATGTAATACAAACTGTAACATTTTGCTTAAATATTTTTTAAATAATGGTTTTGTGGTTATTTAAATTGCTTATTTGAATAACATAATATCTACAAGTATTAAAAGAATTACAAAATGTGCAAAGCTTCTGTTAGAGAAATATAGAATAACTATTTTTCTGTAAAGAAGAAAGGCGAACAATGCCAAACTGTCCTCCTAAAAATGATATTTAGAGATTTCCCTTTTTTTTAAAAAAGTATTATGAATTAAATTGTTTTGAGATTTTTATTTCTACCGTCTATATTGGTGAGGTTAAAAGTGCTCATGTTTCATAAAAAGAGAGATTTTACGTTAAAAAAATATTTTATAATTATCGGCTCAGCGCATAATTCTGCACATCCAATAGTTGCTTCAAAGTACCATGTTAATTAGCAATCAATCAATTTTATCAAACACATAAATCTGATGACAGCCAATGCCACACATCGTCATCTGCAATGAAAAGAATAGCACTTTTTAAGACTCACTTCTCCAAATGTACATGAGCCTAAATTAAACGTGGAGCACATTTAAGAGATAAAATGTTTCTATTTTCATTAAAAATTTGCAACGTTGTAGTGCATATATCTGTATATATAGAGTTGTTAAAATTAAGAAATATTCCATAGAGTTTTGAAAAAGAAGATAAGATGATAGGTTTTTTTTTTTTTACATAGGGGTATAAGAGAAAATACGAAACTCTCTTTATATAAAAGAAATGAATGGATTTACTGAGATAAAGTGTGAAATGAGTATGTTGAACTATGCTGCTCTCTACAGAATATCAAAGTCATAAAATAATATTACTGGTGAAGTACTTTTCATACCTGAAAAAAAAATCCAATTTCGGGTCATATTCTTTAACATTAAATGAACACAATCTAGAAAGTTACATTCAGTTCAGTTGCTTTACTGCGAATCGTAACGTATCCACGTGGATTGGCATGTTAATCATACACCCAAATCATGACCAATAACTATGGCCGTGACCATATGTGTGATTACATTTACATAACTTCAATTAGATGTAATGAAAAAATTCATTTTACTTTCATTTTACTTGGGCAGATATATTTTTGCTTTGGCAAGAATATCATACTACACAAAACTCTTGAGTAGAATGCTTTAAAATTAGAAGGTTTTTTTTTTATGAACAATTTATTTAAAACAGGAAAATGTGTATATGATTCTTGTATTACTATCATGTAAGACTTAGAAAGTATCTGCATATACAACCGAAATCTCTAAGAATGATCAAAGAGATTTCTGTTAAAGCAAATCTAAAAGAAAATTGAAATAACTTTTAACAATACTTTGTGAAATAAACGACAGGGGGGAAAAAAGGCCCCATTCTTAGTGGTAATTCATTCCAATGATAACTTCATGTTTGACACATCCCTGGAAAAACATGATCCTGCAATCCTATTTTGTAAGCAGGAAGAACAATTGGGATGAAAAGAAGAGGAGATACAGTAATTCTCGTGGGTATAAATACCATGAAACTAAGACTGTGTTTTTGCATTGACAAACACGGCAACACCGAAACAGCAGAAATTTTTAAAAAATGGGAAACAATGGACAATTTGGTATCTTTGTCTCTTTCTTTTTTTTGGTTGGAAGAACAACACAAGCGAAAATTTCTCGTGGGACATTACAAACACTGTTTCACGTTTAAAACCTTTTTTAGAAATAAAAAAAAACTTGGGTATAACTTTTGTGTGAGGAGCTTTGAAAAAGGCATATATTTTTTTGAGCCATAAAATTGAACCTTTGATGCAAATTTACGGCAGTAAAATGCAGTTTTAGAGACAAAGATTCTTTCAGATAAAACAGAAGAATTATATATTATGCGTAAATTTTTGATAAATGAGATTTATACGAGAAGAAATAAAAATAGAGAAAACATTTTCAGAGGTTCAGTTTTGCAGCATTTTCAATCGAAAGTCATTTGTTCTTATTGTAACACTGATTAGCAATGTTCCAAAGATACATAAATTCTATTTACTAGCATCCTAAATTTCAAATGGAAATAACATTCAAAATACAAGCATGTTTCTGCATAAATAATGGCTTATTTCTGAATGTTGAGTAAAGGTGAACATTTAGGAATTTACGTTACATTTTTTTACAATATATTTTTAATAAATATAAAAAAATATTTTTCCAATTTTTTTCGCCTCTTTTTCCAATTTAATGTAAAGAACGCAGCACAAGATTGTTTCCTTAGGTTTTTACTGAAAATTAGATGAGGAAGAGCACGCATTATTCAATGAAAGATAAAAATGATATAAAAAGAAATTTTGTTTAATAACTTATTAAACACAAAATTACCTTAAAATTCTAGACAAATATTTCTAAAATGAGAGATTTTTTTTTCTGTGAAGTACAAAATTTTAATTTGCCTTAGGATCATATGTTATAGGTTATATATCATCTTAAGGTTCAAACTTTAATCATTACTTTATCATATATACATATAAACAAACTGCTTTGCCTTATTGAAATGCCAAATTACGCGATTTTTCATTGCATTATACACAATAAATACTTTTTTCATGATTTAAATTTTAAATACTTTAACTAAATGATGTTATCAGTATTTAAATACTTTCTAAATTTTTTAATGAGGAATCATTATTTATTAAGCACTTTTAGCATTCCTTTTTTAGGTAATTTGAAAGATTATTGGAGCTTTTTAAACCATATAGAGATGAATTATAATTTTTTTGTAGTTTTTTTGCATTGCAGAAGTACATAGGCTATTAGCAATGCCACTCTTGCAATGAAAGTTTGTAAATTATGGAAAATGACACCGCTCAATTTTTTATAGGTTTTCCCTAAATATTTTACATTGTAGTAGCGGAAATTAAATATTATGAGAAATTAAAGTGCAATAGCCCGAATTTTTTCTGAGTAAATCTACTGTATGATATTTTATTCGAATTAGGTCACGAACATGTAGCACTGATTTAAATTGTGTCAGCACGAAATTTATATCAATATCGTGGATGTCGTTCGTAAGACACTGGAACACGTAATAAATGAAGATGCGAATTATAGTCTGAGTGATTAACGACAATTAATTATCAACCATTTGCCATAGATTGTCTACTGGCGGCTTGTAATGACAGCGTTAGCAAATGATTACCAATCATCTTCAATCTGTGTTTGATAGATAAAATATAATAAGGCACAGGTGACAAAACAAGAAACTCGTTACATAACAGGATTGGATATGCATGCTCTACGTCGAAAAGCCTTGATTACAAATGGAATTAGATGCACCTTGAAGATAGAGAAAGGGAACATATTGGCCGCAAAAACGCCATCCAGTTATTTTTGAGCCTTCATAGTATCACCAAAAGAGGTCATTAGTGACTGATTATTATAGGTCTCAAACAACGACAACGGATGAGTGAGTGAGTAAATATTAACGTCGCCCTATCTAGCTTACTAGAAAGCTTTTGGCAAAGGACCTGCTAATTTTGAACCATAGTTAAGTGACAAAGACGACACCTCAGCTGGCAACTCACTCTCTAAATTTCACACCAACGAAAGGACAATTAAGCCGTCGACGGATTTAACATGCCCTTCCCCTTCACGGCGGTCTTCAGTTGTACTAGGCCGAACCCATGATACGCCGGCCACGAGTCCGTACACTTGACCACTAGGCTACCTCGGCCACACAATGGTACGTGTTGCAACAGAAGCTTGACTAGCCTCAGAAAATGGACTCTGTGCCATTTCATCTTATTTGTGGATATAACCTTATACTTTAAAAAAATAAAGCACTGGTGATATTGAGAATTGCATACTTTTTAGAGGGCTCCATGAGGGTGAATCACTGATAGGCAATTGGAAAATAATGATTCAGACTGAATGAGAACATCCAGCACGGCAAGTGCATTCTTCAACTGTTCGCAGAAAATGGAGTGCAGGTGTTACCACATATAGTTTCTAAAAAATTATAAGTATACGACCTTTTTTATGCAGCCTTACAGTGTTTGAAGATTTCTAAAATTATTCGAGCAAAAATTAACCATTTCGCATATTCATCTAAATGATAATTCGGATGGATTGCAAATTATTTTAAAACTTTAAAGCAAATACTTGATTCCGGAAATTAACTCACATATTCACTTTGAGCAATAGTTGATTCACAGCAACATCACCATTTGTATAACATAAAACATTTGGCCACTTTTTTTTTAGATAATGCTAATGAAACTGGTCTTTAGCATTCTTTGTAAATATAGATTACTTGATTGGATATTTAATTAAAATATATGTTATTTTAGTTATTTAAAATTTTTGTTTACATAAGATATATCCTCAATACATCAAATTTTAAAAATTTAATTATTATACAATGTTAATCAATTATTAAACTTTATTTTCAGCTTCATTGCATATAATGTGCTTCAATTGATTTTTTTTTTATTTTTGTTTACATTCTTACAAAAAATTTGATACATTTTTTCGTATAAAGTAACCTGAAATCTTGAGCACTTAACTTTTTTTTCGAGTATCGAATAAATAAATCGAACCCACTTTTTAGAATTATAAAAGATCATAAAAATAAATAAATACTTTTCATTTCGGTTTTTAATTTAAATTATTATAAATCATTTGAATTTACTGACTTCTGTATATTCTTCTTTGTTTCAAAAATACATTGCCATTGATTCTTACATTGTTTTCACCTTAGCACAGAGTTTCTCAAAATGTGGGGCACGATCCCTTTGGGAGACATGACGATCGTGTTTGGAAAGCATGGGCGTATGGAAAAATTGAAAAAAAACTGTTTAAAATAATTATAATTTTACTAAGTGGAAGCAAAACGAAACACATTCTGACATAATAAATAAAAAACACACATTTGCAATGATATAATTAAAAATATATCAGTTTTGAACAACGTATTCGATTAATAATTTATTAATACTAAATTACAAATCAGTTTATAAGTACTAAGGACTCCTATGGCTTGTTATATACTAAATTATATACAGAATTTAATACTTATCTTGATTATTTCTCTCTGGACGGTTTATAATTATAGTCATATTGCTGCTCTACATCAAATCACATTACAATTGTATTGAACTCATTGTTATCGTATGGGGGAGGGATGAAACCTATGACTGAAAATTGAGTTGCAAGTATTGAAAGTTTGAGAGCACTGCCTTAGCATAATTTTTCTTAAATTTAATATAACTTCTAAGCAATCACATCGTGTTTTAAAAAATATTTCTTAAAATTTTTAAAATTACTTATTCAATGGACACATTAATGAAATATATATGAACGATTTTAAAGAATTTTCACTGTCAGTGGGGCCAAATAAACTTGGATTTTTCCATTTTTACCATGGAGTTTTTTATTCTCACAAAATGTATATTATTGCAGCAAGGATGAATAAAGATACCCTGATGATCGGTGTCTGCTGTAAAAATAAGTATATTGGTGAGAAATGAGTGGTGGCAAATGTGTAGTTCAGAAAATGCTTTGGAATTTGCCTTTTTGACCCAGTGAAAGCGTTCTGCAAACCGTATATAGATATTATTGTGTTGATATTCCATTATTTTTCATCCATCCAAAGAACAAAACCAAGCTTTTCATTATTTCTTGTGGTTTTTTTTCTTTTTACCCGTATCCAGTTTCGATGGCAATCAAGGTAGAAATGAAAGTCGAGTTAAAATTCAAGGATAAAGCCACTGTGTAACTTAAGAGAGATACCATATCGACATTTCCCCTAGTCCCTATCTTTTTTCAAACAAATTTTCTTTTCTGTTTACATTAGAGTAGTGGAGGGTCATTTAATCCGATGGATTGAACAATCGTGATGTACCTTTGAAAACATAAGGTTGCTTCCCTTTAGCTTACTTTTTCGTGTTTTTCTTTTCCTTCCTTGTGTCATGCATGGTATGGAGATAACTTATACCTTCAGGAAACGAATGAAAAATCGATGAAGAAAAATTTACCTTCGTAGCGAGTGCATATTTTAGTTTTAGATTCAAGTTGACAATGATCTTTGATTGCTTTTAGATCTTCATTTTATGTGCATATAGTCATACGACTGTAAAATACTTTTGATTGCAAGTATTGAATAGTTGATTTTTTTTCACTGCAAAATTGGATCCATAAGTAACTGCTAATCTATTTTTACACATTAAGAGGAAATGCATCTTCGTAATTTAAAACTTGATTTTGATCTCATGTTTAATACAATATTACAGATAGCATATAATTTATATATTTTTCTTTTAAAAAAAGGTGAAAAAAGGAACACATAGACATGAAAAAAATGTAAAAAAGTGGAAACATTTTTAAAAATTATTTATGAGAAATACAAAAAAAAAAAAAAAAAAAAAAAATTACAAAGTACTACATTATGATGAATGAATATGGCAAGCCATCCACACAACTGAATATAAATTTTAAAACTAATTGAGCATCACGATGACTGATGCGATTTAAGGGATCTGGAATGTAAGACCCTTACGCAAATCAGGTTTTTATCCTTTGGACTTGGCTTAAAAATTCTAAAATTCCTCTAATATAGCACTAAAGTAAATATACAGACATCGATTTCAATCAGCTAAATAATTTCACAACTTGAAGGGCATCTTAATAACCTGGAAGCACGTACAAAAGCAGTTTTAAGTAATTACATTTATTTCAACAATTTGGAATCCTAATTTTTATTGTCATAAAATACTAATCTGTTATGTTTAAAGAGTAAACAACAAAAGGAGACTTAAGGTAATTATATAAAAGTGGAAGATTAGTTAAGTGTATAAATTAGTGCAAGTTTTTTTTTTATTAATTCAGAAACATATGCAAGATTACTGATGGAAATAATACATAAATTTAGGAATTTTAGAAAAAAATGTGTAATATCTGTTTAAAATGAAAATAGAAAATTTGATGTCAGTTTGTACTTCTAATATATACATTATTTTCAATGGAATGAAATGTGGTCCTGATACTTTTACAAGTATATAAAAGAACACATTCGCAATACTTAACAAAAAAAATACAAAAATATTATAAATGTTTCTTTTAAGGTTCAATGTTAATAAATTTTAGTGTCAAAAAATAATACTAGTTAAAATAATTTATCCTAATTTCACATAAAATAATAAATGCAAGTGAAACTTCAGCATTTGACTTAAGAATTTAATTATTACAGTTAGAGTTAAGAAAGGTGAATCAGTGAAAATATTAATAAAGTATAAGAATTAAGAGCTGCTTAAGTGTAAAAAACTTAACATATTCAGGAATCCATTATTTAAATAATAGACCAAGTCTTAAAAAATATAAACACCGTAAGAATTTTTTTCTAGAAAATAATGAATATAAACAGGTACAGAAGTTTTCTTAAAAATATATTTATGATATAGTGTTCTTGCAATAAATTGCCCGTATGTACTTCCACATTTGCAAGCTATACCCTCATGCATCTCCTTTGAATATTTCTCTTTAATTATGTAAGAAGGTGTCAACATACTTTAAACTGATTAGCTTCAAAAAATAATTTTGTATCTTTATTTACCAAAGAAATTTCCTAAAAGGATTCACGAAATCCCATTATGTGTATAATTGTAATTATTATGTCGTAAAATAACATATTTTGATTTCATAATTTTCCAGGAGCATTATTTTTATCTCTATTTTCAATATTATATTACTTACTTTTTATGAACATTCTACATATGTTAACTGGATTCAATAGTATTAGATAAAAAGACATTTGCATTGTTAATTAATAGTTTATAGCTATCAATGTATGACTCCATATATATATATATATATACGATATATATGTTCTGTTATAAGTTTTAGTTCTTATCTTATATAAAATCTTGGTGAGTAATAATTAGAACCATCATTTAGTACAAACACAATTTCCAAATACAGAAAGACTTTTGCAAAAGGAAAGTTGAATTATCTATCATTCAACGTCACAAATTCTCCTTCACTTCTTTTATTTATCAGGTAAACTTTAACTCATCCATATTAGCACCAATTCTATCTGAAACAATAGTTTTGGTTTAGGAAATTCTACATAAAATCAGCAATCTTGTGAAATGAGATACGCTCACCATCTCAGTTTGACTTCTCAAAATACTTCAATAATATCCACAGGTCATATTTATAAGTCTGAGCATCAACCTAAGAACTAACACTAAAAAGAAGATAAAACTTACAGCAAACAGCATTGAATTCCTCAATTATCTCTTAGTGCATCATCGCTTGTGAAACATCATTATAAATAAAAGTCCATTATCCATTCAATCAAAATTAATTTTTTAGTCTTTCTTTAAAAAAAGAAATATTTGCTTTAAATTTAAAACTGGAGGAATTTCTTAGGTAATCGTTGATTTTATTTCTCGCTATTAAGTCAAATATAAAATTATGTTAAAGCTTATGTTTCTTTTCCCCCCAGAATCTTAATTGATTTGCATGTATGTCCTCGATTTCGCCAAGCTCTATATCTCAGTTTTATATTAATAAAGTTGTATGCACATAATATATTTACACTTTTATGAATATGAATATATTATCAATCATGATTATTGCATTTTAGGTACATAAATGATCTAATTGTATTTGGTAAAAACATTAATTTTAATCCCAGTATTACCTTTTATCCTGATTACTTAAATCTAGTTAAGATCAATAATAATCCAGTTAAAACTATTTATTTGGATACATCATTGTTTATTAAGGATTAAAAAATTATTTATGATAAAAGAGATGATTTTAACATTATTAAAGTGCAATACTGGAATTCCAACTTATCCATTTCTAAAAAAGATATGTTATTTTTAACATCATTTATCTTAGTAATGTATTAGTTAGCGATAAACTAAAATATATTTAAATTTTAATAACTTTATTAATAAATGTATGTATATCCTGGATTGTTTGGTATACAATTATATTTCTAATAGTTCTCAGTGAAATAAAAATATGCAATAATACAGCAATTTTTTTGTTTAGTTATACAGTTAATCAAAATATGGCGTCACATGTTTAATAAATCAAAAACACTATGCATTAATTGAAATCATTATGTAGGTTAGTTCTTGTCCATTTATTTTCTATATATTTTTATAATTTTTATATCAATATTTTAAGGTTTTAAAAGTATTTATATTGACTTAATGTAATTTTATCATGTTTTACTATTTTCATGCGGTACTGTTATACTTTTCTATGTTGCCCTAGAAATACGGCATGATGCTGTACACACGTAGTAAGTTTATCATCTAGTTTCTTTGAATCAATTTTAACATATACTAGTAATTAATAATAAGCTATAATTTTATCCTTTTAAATTAATATATTGTGTTTTTATTTATAATAGCAAAATTTCTCTTGAAAGTCCTTACATTCTCTAAGACTCAGAATATTGGCAAACACAGATGAAGGTTGGCTGTCTGCAAAACGTTGTTTAAACCTGAAATCTGGTTCCTAAGGCCAGGAGCTGGATATAGTACTACTGTGGCTAATGCGGTTTACTATCTTGACTTGTTATCTTAGATTTATAACTAATTTGTATATATATATATATATATATATATATATATATATATATATATATATATATGAAATCCATAATTATATAGAAATAGTTATAAAACTTAAATATAACTAGTCAAGATGGTAAGAAATATTAGACACTGTAGTACAATAGGAAATTCCTGGCCCGAGGACCAATATTGCAGGTTTAAACAAAGTTTTGTTGATAGCCAACCATCACCTGTGATCTGCTCTTAGCCAAGGAAAAAGTAACATATATATATTGTGTGTAAAATTAACAAATATCCGTGTGTGTGTTTGTGGAGGGCACGTATGTATATTTGAAGTTTTTGTGCTTTTGTAAGACTTAACAACTGCATTAGTTTCTCATATGCCTCAGGTAACCAGTATGCATTGTCCGGCTCTCATATCTTTCTCCTAGAATAAGTACTTCTAGAGAAATAAATATTTAAAAGAACAATTTACGTTACAATTTAATAACGTAAAACATTACTTCGTAAAATTCAGCCCGTACTTAGTAATTGCGAAACAAAATTATGAGAAATAAATAATAAATTTCAGCTTAGAAACACGTGTAATACTTACACATATATCAATATCAATGATGTATGTGTAATAAAATGGAATATTTTTTTATTTAAAATTCACACTAATTATTGATGTATCCGAATTTTTTGTTGTACTTTTTTATAAAAAATATTGATGTTCTAATTACGAATGTTTGAAAAATTTTTAACCCAATTATTTTAGTTCTTAAACAATGTTTGAGCTTCCTTTTCTAATATATTCTAAGTATAAAATAATGTACATCATTTTTAATCAGTTCTGATATATTATCGCTTACAAAAAATAAGATTTAAATTTGTATTATTTCTTTTAGCATATTTTTTTACTATTCATTATGCTAGGTACAAATTTAAAAGAGATATACACATTTTTTAAACAATAAAGAAAAACATTTCGATTTGAATAATACTTTTTGCAGGAAATGAAATAAGATCTTTGTTTTAGATATTATACACATTTTATGAATATTTTTTGTCTGCAGATTTATTTCTCAAAAAATTTGTCGATTATGGTATTCGAAGTATATGCTCGGATTATTTTACTTAAAATAATTTAGGAGAATTTTATTATTCTTTTCGTATTTCTTATATCAGGCAATATTTTTTTTTATGTTAACCTTAATCTATTTCCATATTCACTTAAAAAAGTGAATATACCCTGTAATACAAGAATATAAAGATTTTATAAAATTGAAAAAGTTTTGAATTCACTCATGGAAAGTAATTTTATTCTATGCAAAAATAAATATGGTTTCAATTTACTAAAATGAAAATATTTTTTTCTATAAAAGCTCTATTTTAGAAGATATTTCAAATAGATGTATAAACATTTTTTAAAATAAGATTTCGAGAAAGATAAACATGCTCCTTCCTAGTAAACGACATCTGATTTATAACACCGGCTGATATAAATAAATTTTTCGTGAAATTTGTTTCGAAATATTTTTCTATATGACTGAGAAAATAGCAGTTTTCCAATATTTATTTAAATATGAACTGAAATGGAAACGAGCATTTTTTGTCCAAATGTCCCCATGCTATAGATTTTCTTTTCATATCAGATGATTGCAATTTCAACACACAGAAATGTTTCAAATAAGGAATGATTAAATAAGAATATAAATGAGTCGTCTATTCTTAATAATAGCATCAAAAACGAACTCAGGATATTTTTATATTTATACTGTTTATATTTTGCATCCATTTAAAATCTAATAACATGAACTGAATTAAAAATTACCTAATGAAATGTTTAAATTCATGAGAAGAAAAAAAAATAAAGATAAAAGAGCTGCATTATAATATTTGGTTTACATATATATTTGATTTTAATTATATTACCCTTTGTAAAAATATAATACGAGGGAACATCGGAAATTAACCGCCGTTTGAGCGTGGCGCTGAAAGTACAGTTGAGGTGTCACCAATCACATGCACGAGCAATCTTTGATTCAGTAAACTTCCAATCGGCGAGTAGGAGGGTCGTAGGGCCAACAGTTTGCTATTTATAACGTGACAAAATGTGTGCCGCTATAGAAATCCGATGAAATGTGAGGTGCGAGGAGTGATAAGATTTCTTTGGGGCAAAAAATGTCAGCAACGGATATCTATCGTGAATTGTGTACCGTGAGTATTGTGAGTGAATTTTTGGTGCGTAAATAGAGAGAGAGACAGAGAATTACCAATAGACTGGTGATATACCTATCGCAAACATTGGTTGACTTATAATTCAAGGTAATATCCAGTGTAGGTTGTGCAATTTGTAGAAACATTGTCAGAGTCTTGGTTCATATTGGGAGAACCTGAATTGGCGAAAAGATCCAAGCGATAAAAAATAATAATTAGTAGACAGTTTCAGCATTGCAACACATAACTTTTACTGTTACTTTCTCGCCAGCTTTATTCAAAACTTTTATAACAAAGAAGACTCACGTCACCTGTGGACTGCGACTGAAACCCGAGTGCATTTTACTGAATCTTTCATTCAAATGTTCCCCATTTAATATTCCATTGATTTACTTCAGCTCACAACATCGGACAAAAGTATGTACATAGCATATAGAAGATAACGTGTGTCTTGGACCAGAATTGATTGGAGAACCGTGCTTTTTTACGTATGAAATTAAACCCCCTATGGAGACAAATTCTAGGTATGCTATATCTGAAGGGAGTATTGGGCTCGATACCATTAATCTTTCTTCAAAGAATAAGATTATAACAGAGGATATATATGGGCAGAGCACATTGTTTTGAAAGGGTTCGCATCCCAGCGTGTGTTTGACATAGGCTACCTGACTTCTATAATATAGCAAACAGATCTTATAGTCTTAGGTTTAAATTTTCAATGGTGCAGTTTGTGTTGGGCTCATGTTACTGGGAAAAAAAGGTCGTCCACATAGGATATCCCATGATATCCTCCTATATTCAATGGTCTTACCAGTATTGTAAAGATATGCGTCACATGGATGTAATAAAGCGAAACACACAAATAATGGAATTACTGATACAATCTCTAATAGGTCAATATCTTTCTTCGAAAAGCGTAATTTCTTTTAAATGCAATTCTATCAAAGTTTTATTAAGTCTAAATCATTAACCCAAATACAGAATTTATTTATGTCACTTCTGTTGGTATCTCAAAGTATATTTTGTTTAAAATTTTATGATTGATGTTGACTTTATGTAAATAAATAAGTAAAACATAAAGAGAAGTTATAGAAAACAACGGAAAAACAAACATGCTTTGCAATTTTTTTAATGCATAGCAACAAGCACAAAAACCACGGACGCTTATGCGCATATCTGCAATCGGCTGCTCAATAAACAGAGGAGCATTTTGTTAGTCTATTTCTGAAGATATGTTCATCTTCCAACACCTGTTACAACATCTCAGTAGAAAATTATTTTTTAGCTCTTGAATTTCAGAAGAGAATACACACTACTATATCTGTGATCGTTCCAGAAGATTCTGTTACATTCGGAACAAGGATTTCTTATACTATTGGGCAAAGACCAATTGTATCAGAATAGTAACCTTCCAAATGAATCTCTCTATTTCAGACGACAATTTGTGTTTTTCCCCAGGTGCAAGGAAGAAATATGCATGCTTATGATTTTACAAGAGAACACAATTCCTAAACTAGACATAGTTGGTTTTGTATTCTTCATAGATGAATTCAGGTTCACACCATAAGAGATCCAGATGTTCTGCTAACTTTGACTTAATAATGCTCCAGATAAAATC
>BMAO01022253.1:0-19320 GCA_019973975.1 Trichonephila clavata | reverse complement strand
ACATAACTATATAATCATTACAATTCAGTTTAAAGTAATTGTTAAACTTGTAGGGAGTTTCCTAAATTCTTTCCATTGTTTGTAAAGTGTTGCGAACTTTACTTATTAAAAAATTTATATTGTCTTCAATCTTTTTTTAAAATTTTTTCTTTAAACTGTTACTTGAAAGTTCCATGAAAAATCTTATCATACTTTTTATTATATCTTAAAAAATCTACACAAGAGGCAATTCCTTCCTAGTTACATTATATTTTTAATAACAGTATGATTCATAATATGTTTCAATATTTCGCAATCTTCTCGTATCTACTATAGACTATGATATAATTTTATCCCCCCCCCCTCTGATTTTTTGCAGAGGTGTTTTTTTTAACTTATTGTAATAATATTGTATTGTATTTTGTTGTCCATGCATATGTTTTGTATTATTTCCGGTCGATCTCGGTGGACCACTTTGCAACTGTAAGCCCAGTACTGGGTGAGTTCGATCCTCACAAATAAATAACCAGGGGTTCCCAACGACGTTTTATAGCGTAGCATTAAGTTTATCCTTCCTTTTAACGTCAGCAAGTACTAAAGCACATACGAAATGGGTTGCATAAGTTATAAAACTAAAATTAGGGATAAAAAACTCCCCAATGATGCGTTTAAGAGCAAACAATGTCAAGAAAGATATCAAAAGTTGTAGCTTTGTATATTTAAAACATTCATATATTTTTACTTGATAAAATCTTATCAAGATAGGACCCTCATTCCTTTTTAGCCTTTGGATACCTAGGTACGCCACTGATGTTGAAGCGAAAACAGGGCTGCATTTTTTATGCTAATTGTAAAGTTTTGAAACTTTATATGGTTGTTTTGTATAACATATTCGATGATTCTGAGTATGAAATAAGGATTTAGGTGAATAGTAATTTTTGTGTGATGTTTTTTTACTGTTTTTATAGAGTTCAAAACGAAAAAGAATTGTAGAAACAAAAGTATCACTTTGTGACGGATATATACTCGGTTCCTCTAATTCCTTCTTATCTTTTTAAGTAAAATATTAAATTCAACTAACTTTCATCGAGTAAGCAAACGTGAGTTATGTAAATGAGGTATATTATAAAAATTCGGTCTTCGCGAGTTGGCAGTAAGGAAGCGAGTTGTTGATACGCTGAAGTTAATACGTTGGATGTGTGCAAATAGGAGTTTCATAAGTTTGAGAATTAGTTGTTAGTTAAAAAGCAGTTGATTGAAAAGCAGTGGAACTAGTTAAAAATTACAGAGCGTGGAGCCAACGTCATTTGATCAAGCCGAAGAGAGTGCCTGGAAGTTACCAGTGTAGGATCCGATGCATTAAAGGTTCGGGTACTGTGCATTTGATTAAGTGGAAGCTAGTTATTCGTGTGCGACGTAGTTATAATCTAGCGTATTTAAGCTGTCTTAGATTCAGTTGAAGGTCTGTAGTAGTATTTCCATGTTATAGAATCTCACCTCCACACTCTACTGTACTTCATTTACCTTAATAAGAATTCTATTGTGTCTGCTTGATAATTGTTAATAATAATTAATAAATTAATTAGATTGGAAATCATGTCTGTGGATTATTCCGTTCCTCCTACACATCTAGTCGGGTTTACAGGTAGACAAGAGGGTTCCGAGGTAAGAGGGAACCGAACGTTGTCACAACTTGTAATACTAATCTTATGCTCAGAATTGGGAGAAAAACTTTAAAAAAAATTGGGAGGGAAAAAAATGTTTAAAAATATTAAAATTTGTAGAAGTATCTTCTTTCATATCCTTTCAAATCTGGATCAGATTAGATCCATGAGTTTGTTTGCCTTCATTAGCCCCAGCAGTACATCGGGTCTTTTGAACAGTTCGTCTTGCGCCAACAGAGCAGTTGGTGAAGCGTTGCTTCCCACGTACAAGCTGCGAACTGTTTTACAACCACATGAGACTCTAAAGGATCTGAGGGAGAGAGGCATCGCTTATATTTGAACTCGTTTCTGAAGTAATTGTACTTAAAAGAAGCAGTACACAGAAGTACTAATTTTCATTTTTAACTGTGTGTACAACAATCTGCTCTTAGTTCTTTCTTCCTACTTTTGTCAATCGTCCAAGCCACTTCACGGATTGGCCGGCCAAAGCCCGAAATCAAAAAATCGGACGTTGGCGGTAGGTTTACAGTAAGTTGGGCAAAACAGAATTCTCAGCCAATCCGCGAACTGACCGATTTTGGGCTTTGGCCGTAACATATACAGCAAAATTCTAAATTTCCTTACGGCAACGTTTCTCAAACTGTGGGGCGCTCCCTCCTAAGGGGGCGTGAGCATATTAAAAAGTCGGAAACAAAAGAATATTTTAAAAAATTTCTAGATTTCCGAAAGTAAACAAACAAAATACATACTGACATAATAAAAAAATAAAATACACATTCAGACTGAGAAAACACACTTATAAATGCATCAGTACTGCACAATGTATTTTATAATTAATTTAACAATACTAAGTTAAGAACAAGTTTAATGACTTCCAGTAACCCCATGGGCTTATTCATGTATAATATTATATACAAAAAAATTAATACTTATCTTGATAATTTTTTCGGTTTATATTTAATCCCTGAACTGCCGATTAAAAGTTACGCTATTCGTTCTCGAATGCCACTGTTTTCCATGTAGACGAGCGCATTTGATGTATTGGGGGGGGGGGAGAAGGAATAAGTAAGTAAATCCTTCGCAAACACTGTCAACGTCCTTTTATTTGCATTCCAAAGCCTTCGGAATAATTTTATGTGGTTAGAAATGTGGTTATGTGCACAGAAAAGATCGTACTTCGGAAAGACATATATATACGTCCGGGGAAATTGTACGCACTGGCTGAGACAGACGTTTTGTAACTTAAGCATAAAAGTATCATACTTTTGAATTCAATACATTGTTATTGTATGGGGAGGGGGGCGTAATGAAAATCATGATTGAACATTGGGTCACAAATATTAAAAATTTAAGAAAGCACTGCCTTACGGAATTAGAATCTAGTACATATTATCCTACAACTTCAAATCATTACATTGCCTTAAACTTTGATTTCTAACAAAAAGAAAATAGTAGTCAAAGATAACTAATTTTTTTTGAAAAATAGAGCTTTTTACGCAAATATAAATAAAATTCAAAACTAAAATTCTTAAATCATTATACATTAAACAGATTTTCCTTTTTATTTTCTTTCTGTTCTTTTTTTCTTCAGAAATCAAATCATTACATATCAGTTAGAACTAATAATTCCCGATATTTTCCTCGAAATTCAATTATGCGCAACGATGTAACAAATCACAGAATAAACGTTAATACAGAAGCGCTTTTAAATACCAGAAACTGTCAGTTTGGCGAAGAAAAAAAAGCTCTTAAAACCGTTCTTTCATCAATTCTGAAGTAGGTAATACGTGTCGGCCTTGGCATTTACACAGTATGCTCGACATTGGGGGTTTTTCCAGAATCCAGCCAACATATCTTTCCCACCACGCGGCTGGATCGTAATTAACAGTTCTCAGCTTCACATCATTAGCTATGCCCACGGTTTTAGCTGAAGAATAATAATTGTCTAATTAGAATCGCATTGTATATACACATGTTTTTAAATGATGGATAATTATATGCATAGTTTTGGAGTTTTGCTGCCATTCACGGCAAACTGTCTGCTGCCATCGATTTTCAGATCTATTGAGTTTCTTTTGGTGTGTTCTGTTTATATTTGCTGTTTATATGATGATTTATAAAATACTCTTAATTTGTTGATGTTGAATACATGGAATTTGCGAACTTATTTTGGGGCTTTTTCCATTTTTTATTCTTAATCCATTTAAGGTATCCGAACACGTTCGGAGTACTTTTTAACAAAATAGCATACTAAAACATTATAAATGCTCTTTTAGGATTCAATACCAATAAATATTACTATTTAACTATCAAAATTTAAAATAAATTACCTGAATTTTACAAAAATCTCAATTATAAGTGAAATTTTAGCAATATTTTTGAAAAACTTCAAAGCAGTTAGAGAAAAAGCAATAAACATATATTAGTAAAAGTATTACTAAAACAAATTAGATGCATTTAACTAGAAAATGTACTAAAATTTTAATTTTTTATTAAAATTTGAAAATTTTAGAGCTGATTAAGTAAACATTATAAGAAATGTTACAATTTTTATGAGACCATTATTTAAATAACAAGCCATAACTCAAAAAGTATCCATACAATAAGAAATATTTTAGTACATTCTCTAGAAATTAACATAAATATCAGGTTCAAAAAGTTTTATAGAAATACATTCGTAATATTTTGAGTTATCAGACTCGCCATGATAGATTTTGAGCAATTTATATAAATGCCCACTTCTGGTAAATCAAAACCCCACTTCCGGTTTTTCTAAATTTATAAAATTGATTGGTACGTGGCCTCTAGGTAGCGTGGAAGCAAAACAAAGCATATTTCGTAAAGTCAAAAGATAGCTCTATTAAATAGAATAAAAACAAGAATATTTGCCTTGACTGAATTTGGTCATTTTCAACGTGTTCGAATACCTTAATAAAAGTTAAACTAAAATTTTTCTAAAAATATTAAAACGAGTTTTCTTAAAAAAAATTAATGACTTTTAGAAACAAAACCTCATTTGTAACCAAATTTATTTTTTTGAGATCATGTTGATTTAGATTTCTTTATAATTTAAAATATGGTATTTTTTAAAAATATTTTATAAAGCATAAAGTATTAATGTATTTGTGAACACCAATCGAGCAAGAAAAAGTTCTTAATTCTGTTTCCCTATTTTGTCCTGAAATACAAAAGCATGCTGTTGAGACTTAGATTTCTTTAATATAAACATCTGAACTGAACTTAGTGGCGCAACAGTCGATGAAAGCCAAGGCCTACTGTGCCTGTCTCAGTTTACGTGGCATTTGGCTTTAGGGTGTATGTGCAAATGTTTCGGTCAAGTCTGACGCACAAGCAGTCTGACGTGAAATCCCCAGGGTTCAGTTCCCAAACAAGTTTTGTACTCATTTATCGACCAAATGAAGGGATGAAAAGCTGAGTAGACCTTGCCCAGCCTGGGATTTGAACCCCAGAGCAGTGGCGTCGAAGCCGCAATACACTGCCACTCAGCCACTGGGCTTCAATACATACACCATATAATCTTATATTAGAGAAAAGCGACACTCCCATTCACTCATCATAAGATCTCCTAAACTTTTTAATATAAAGACTTTAAATTTGGCAGGCATGTTTCTTTTGTTGAATAGATTAGCTAGGAACGGAATTTATGAAAATCGACTCCCAAGGAGTGAAGCGGAGGGGTTATGGGGTGTTACAAATAAAAATTCCCGTTTTTGAACTATTAGACGCACATACTTGAAATTTGGCAGGAATGTTTTATTCGTTGTGTAGAGATCCGTAAAGAACGGAGTTTCTGGAAATTAACTCCCAAGGATTAGAGGGGAAGGTGAGCATGCACCTGCCCATTTTTGAACTTTTCGGTTAATAGACTTGAAATTTGATAAGTATGTTTCTTTTGCTAAGTAGGGATCCGCTGAGTGATATATATACATATAGACGTATAACTAAATATAACAGAGAATGTTCTTGCAAAGGGAAATGCAGCAATGTCTAATTTGAAAACCGCGATTGGGAAGTACAAAAACGTAAGTAAAATAAATTTTAATGAGGAATGCATTTCTTGCATATACTTTTTACAAGCCTATTAAGAAGTTGGGAAAATAAAACTGTTAATTAGTTTTGAGTACCACAATAATTAGGGATTTAGGTTGGTATATTTTTTTAAAACTGGAAAACTACATCAAGTTATTTGTAATCTAACACATTGTCTCGATATCTCCTCCTCGGATAGGTTGAAGTGGAGATCTTGCTATTCGTGGAGGTTCCCGGGGGGGGGGAATCTGAACGCAGTAAGGATTGAGACACCATTAAGCATGGCACGAAATGATGATCAAAAGATATTCACAATAATTCACTTTTATAAAATTAAGCACCAAATCTAAGTACGCAATATGTAGACAAGACAATAAATAATAAGAGATAACGCGGGAAATATTCCAATATCTTTGAATGACTTAGCAGCTATAATTCCGAACTCCAATTTAGGAACAAACGATTACAATTCCTGCAGGACTATCAATGCAATATTGTCCACATTATCTACTCAATATCTCACTGACTATTTTTTTTCTATTTAGTAATGACGCTTTTTGTGGAGTGGAGAGGTTCTATCTCAAACTGCTAATTTGGCTGAATGAAAAAAATCTGAGATAGAGAGAGTAGACTTCGCGGGTGAACCACTGTCACAACATTTCCTGAAAAGTATTTAATTTTTATAACATTTCACGCAAAAAGTTGTTTTTAACCTGGCAACAGTCATAACGTTAGAAATTTTTTAAAATTAAATGTATGAAGTGTTGATTGTACATTCTATATTTGTGTGTCTATTTGCTGAAAAAGTGTAAATCTAAAGACGAAAATTCAGCTATAGGAAATGAAAGAAATAGTTAACGGTAGTAAACAATTATTCTGATCTCTAATAAAGTGAAGAAATTTAAATTTTAGAAAACGGTGGAACACAATCTATTTCATAAGCTAAAGAACAAAGTTTACTTTTTCCTTTTTTGAACACCAATCACAGATTTTCCTCGACGAGAAGAATCTTGATTCCGCACCTTGTTAGACGAATTAATTTTTTTCTGAATGGAAACGTTGAACACAATATTTTGACTGCAAAATCATTAATCCTGCTGTTTGACACTTCTTTCTTGATTTTGGAGATGACCGGTTGTTTTACAGGAAGGTGGAAAACAAAAAAAACTTGACAGTATAATGTCACAACTTGTTAAAGCAGCTCGTTATTCAATGTGAACAGAACTATTGACTTTTAAATTTTTAAAAATTAATTTTGGAATTTTAAAAATGTTGTTTTTGTTTTGTGTAACTATTAAATTAGGTATTACTTGATTCTTTTTATTAGTTCTGGCATGTGGAGTTGTATGCTATGATGACTTGAGAGTTTCCTAACTGAAACATATCTATCTTCTATATGCAATCTGCATTCTTTGCCGCCCAAATTGGATACTGGTTATTGGTCCATACTGCTGTGCCTGGGTTAGAACACCAGAGGTGGCAGCGGTAGCCTAGTGGTCAAGGTAACGAACTCAGGGGCCGACGTGTCATGAGTTTGAACCTGATGTTCGTTTTTCGAAACAGAAAAATCGACGAGTAATTTTTCAATGCAAAGATAGGGCACGGCTGACGTCAGAGAGTATCGTTTTGTTTACGGCAACCCTTCACCCCCCTCGAAGCTGCTCAAAAAATTTCCCGAAATTGTAGTTCAAGAGAGACTTGAGTTGTTCAATACATGCGTGTGTGACAAGGCCTTTAAACTAATAAGGTGCTTTGGTGGAACTCTATCGTACACGTAGAAGAATATAACGATTTGCTCGTTATATACTACTTAGCTACAGTAGCCTAGCGGTCAAGGTAACGGACTCGTGGGTGGCGTGTCATGAGTTCGAATCTTGTCCCGCTGAAGACCCACCGTGCAGAGAGATTTTTCAATAAAAAAATCACATCCGTTATTATTTTAAAGGTCAAATTATAGGGCAAGTTCTTAAAATTCAACAATCTCGCAGCCTTTTTAAGAAATAAATATATTTTTATAACAGAGTCGAAAACTATCATTCAAATATATTTTTATCTTTATAAGGTACGAATCCAGATTCTTCTCCATTATCCCCCATCTTAAAATTTTACTATACTAAAAAAAATTGCTATTATCATTCTTAATATAGAGAAAAACGCACGATTCTGAGTTTTTACTTAATAAATATTTAATGAAGAGATCTCTACCTGCCTCTATTCAAGTCCATTGACATATGCGAATGCGAAATTGGAGAATCCAACGGATTGCTTTTTTATCTCCATAATTAGACTTAGCAAAACACAATTTCCTTTTCTTTTCTTTCCAGAGAAAGTAATTTAAATAAATATGTGTTCGCTTTGAGAATTCTTCGTTGGTCCTAACGAGAGAAATTGCATCAACATTTTTCCCCCTTCGTCTTCGTATGTTTTTCTAAGCACATAATTCATTCAAGTAAACAAGACTGTGATATATAATTACACTGCTTTTCAAACCTGAGTGATTTTTCAATTTGGAAAAGGGCATCACCTGAAAATAGAGTAATCAATTTCAAAAGGGCCCGGGATACTTTAAGTTGTTTAGTCTCATGTTTAAAGTAGTTTAGAGTCTCGTGGAGCATTTTTCTCATAAACGTGGCGTGTTGTTTTAATATAATGTGATTACCTTTTAAATTTATTTGATTTTTGTATTCCTTGCATTCCTGAATAATAACATAACTCATAGCAATCGTCATTGACCCCTTAGGACTTAATTTAGCTATTATGGAGAAAATTGAAAATAAGGAAAAAAAATTACATTTGCTTACACCAGTGATTCTCAACTTTTTTTTCTGTTGCGGAACATTTTTTACAGTTTTAAAATTTGGTAGCAGACTAACAATAAAATATTTTAAAAAGGAATTTTAATTCCTAAAATCTGGGGTGGGCATTAAGTCAATCGCGATCGACAGCTGGACTAACAAGGCATTTTGGGGTGACCGTCTGAAGATTAACAGTTCGTAATTATATACTGTAATATTCAAGATTGGTTCACAGTATGCAGACTATAACTACGAGAACTAAATTTAAATAAAAATGTTGTTTCTTAATGTATTTTGAATTGTTTCCTAACAAATGCAACGTTTGTTATTATTATATTTGTGGCTATTATTACATTTGTATTTAGTATTTTGCTTTTAACACCGTGTCAAACTTTTTTTATGTAGGTAAGTGTATATTTTGCATTTTTTTGGTTAAAATAAATATTGTAGATCTTTTTCTTACAGCTCACCACACCTACGCCACTGGGTAGACCGCAACACCTTTAAATAGAAAAGTAGCCCGTACCCTGGAAAAGTTTGCCTACCCATAATACAATAGGTGAAATACACAGAAGTGCCCCTAAATTAAAGATTGCAAGGTCTATGCAAATTGTGTAGCACTACGCATCATTTATGAGAAAGTGAGGGCGCTGGGGAAACAGCACACAGTAAAGCGTCATTTATCCGAATCAATTGGGACCGGACACCGTTCGGATACGTGATTGTTCGGATAACCGAAAACCGAATGCAATCCATGCAGTATATGATACTGGACACTATACGAATATTGAAAATCATCCCATGCGGGAAACGTGCTTAAAGAAAAAGCCAAATAGGTGCGAAACGTCGCAATTTAACCTTGATCGTGGAAAATAATCACTTATTTTTCTTTGTACCATTGTACACCTCCGTTTTTCCACTGCAATGTCTCTAATTCTCTTCAGCAGCAGTAGTTGAGTAAGATAGCACTCTGATTGTTGTTCGTACCACTCCATAGCTGTTTCTAACGCAGAAAAAGCATCAGCATTTGATGGACCCTTGCTACTTTCGTTGTTGCTGTTATTGTCCTCGTCTCGTCTTCATCCGTTTCATCGTTGACAGGGTCGGATTCTTCGTGCATGGAAGTTACTATCACGTCATTATTTAGCTTTTCAAATCCACAGTTTTCTGCATCGTATGCTATCCAGGTTTCTACATCAACAAAACTCAACAAAAAGAGCACGTATACACCCCCCTTACAAACTGACCTAATATTCCGCGCAGATGTTTACCAAATCACACAACTGAAATTCCCCAAATATCCCTCATCTTGAATTTTCCGGTCACTTTTGCCGCACAGAAAACAAATGTTCAGCATTGCATTGTTCGAAAACGTATCTGGACTTTGGTTCGGATATTTGACGTTTCGGATAATAAACGTTCGGATAAACGACGTTCTATTGAGTACAATGTACAATGGTTATATAACGAGTACAATGGTTGCTTCGAATTAGTTATTGGAATTACCACTATTGGTTAACTTATTGATTTAGACGCTTTCGATCGAGGACAAATCGTAGATGAATGATGCATGGGCCATTTAATTTCCGAAATCGTCAGATATCTAGGATTTTCAAGGCCGTCAGTGTCAAGAGTATACAAAAAATACATGGATGGTGGACAACAAACTAGTGGCCGGTCAAACTGGAAAGGACAATTAGCCTTGACAGTGAGTGGTGAGAGACGGCTGAGGCGTATTGTACGTAGCCAGCGAAGCCAAACATTAGCTCAAATTACCTACCAGTGCTAGTCGTACAGTCAGTAAACGGACTGTGCAACGCTCGCTTCATCGAATGGGTTTCAGGAGCCGTCGACCTACGAGAATGTCATTGCTCAATGCTCGCCATCGGGCTGCACGTCTTGCCTGGGCAAGAGAGCACAGGCGTGTAGAGGACTGGAAACGAGTAGCATGGAGTGATGATTCAACTATTCCGACTCAATTCCGACTATTTAACGATGACGGAAGGCTGAGAATATGATGTTAGGCTTCTGAAACCATGGATCTGCATACCAGGTTGGAATTGTACAAGGTCATGGTGGCTTAATCATGGTCTGGGGTGGTTTTCATGGCACTGTTTGGGATCTTTGGTGTATGTGTCAACCTCCCTCAATGCAATTTGGTACGTCGAGCTGCTGAATGATCCCCTCCATCCTTTTATGTTGTTCTGTTAACCGCACGGTAATGGAGTTTTCCAGCAGGACAACTGTACCTCTTACAAGTCCCGGCTGGCTACTGGGTGGTTAGATGAGCATTCCTCTGATTTTTCTGTCATAAATGGCCCCTTGGTAGCCCAGACATGAATCCTATTGAGCATCTTTGAGTTGTTTTTGAACAAGGCGTGAAAGGCCATCACACACAGTACCAACGAACCTTACTGAATTATGGACAGCTTTAGCCAACATTTGGCAAATGATTCTCGTGAATGTTACTAGACGCAGAAAGAAGAAACGACATCTGAAGCACTGCATATGTAGTGAATTTCTCATTCAGAAAGCACTTTGTAGGGTCGGCGTTTCTCAGAATACCGTATTACGTCTCGAATAAGAAAAAATGCTTACCTGCAAGGGTTGGAATTCGAAAGAGGCAATATCGTTGCCTATCGAAAGTGGGGATTATCGTTTAGTGATATCGAACGCCGCATTGGTCGAAATCGAACCACTGTCGTACGAATATGGAACCAGTGGGCTGCTGAGGGTCACACTGAACTTCATGCAGGATTTCTACGCCCTCCCATGACCAACACCCGATAGGTCAGACATATTGAGAGATCAGCCCTGCAAAACCATGCAACCACATCTTGGACCATTAGTCAGGAAATGGATATGTTTTCTGCACCCTCAGTATCCGTTTGAAAGCTGTAACGACGTTTTCAGCAGCAAGGACTGTCAACACGGTGGCTACCCTAGACAACGCAACATAGAGATGGACTGAGACTCTGGTGAACCGAACGACAAAACTGGATACAGGAATTGCACACTGTCGTCTTTTCAGACGAGTTGAGGAAGATATTAAATTCAAATTCATTAAAACTTTTAAGCAGGATACCATATTTAACCAGGGACGTCTTAAGACTTTTTGAGACCCTGAGCCCAGAGAAGTTTTTTTGAGGCTTTGGGCCTCTATGCAAAAGTAGGCTCTTCCTGTGATCTTTAAAGGAGGACATTATAAAGCCTGTTTTTTTAAAATACTTGTACAGATTGTGTAATTTGTAACAAATAAATGTGCGCGACTCACAATCTCATAAACCGACTTGACCGTTGGCCGCATTTTGATTAAATGTGCTGAATGATTGTTTATGGTATTAGGACAAAACCTAGCCGTGGACAGTGATCATCACATAATAATACAGTCTTGCCACTTTTGCCAATTGACATGCAGTTTGAAATTCCCGATTTTCCGGTAGATATTAACTGGATTACGCAAATTATCTCGGTTTCATATATATGCATTTTGCAAATTGACATGCAGTTGAAAATTTGAATTCCGGATCATGATCTTATTAACTTGCTATTAAAGTTATCTGGTTTCATATATATTGCCACTGCTTGACATCTGATTTATTCCGATCAAGATCTTATTAACTCCTGATCGCTTTTCGTTTCATATATATTGCAGTTAATTTTATTCCGAGAAAACTCGGGTGAAGCAGAATTTGTCAGTACGATTTGTTTTACGGTGTTTTTATTAGACCAAGGAAATGAAAATAAATATTCAGCTTTGATTGGCAGTTTGCAAAGTTTTGTTGGTTTCGTGGATCTTTTTTGGCGGGTAAGTCACGTGTTTTCTCTACTGTATATTACACGTCGGCTGGGGGATTAGTAATGTCTAAAGAAGGACAGTTCCGTTGAAAAAAAGTAAAATTATGGTGATGATCCAAGTTAGCGAAAGCGTTGATTTTTCAGAGAGTAATTATGGTGGACATTGAAAGTAGTGGGAAGTGATTTGTCTGTACTTAGCCTACATTTTGTACTGTAAATCAAGTGGTTCGCGATCACCTTAACAATTTAGAATGGAACTGAGATTGAAAAAATAATTTCAGAAAAGTACCATGAAGAGTTTTTTGCCGCATCAGGGGAACCAGAATTAGTCCTTCACCACTCCATTTCAAATGACATTTCCAAATAACATTTTCCAAATGTTATTCCTGCTTCTAAAAAATCTAATTCAACGAGACAATATACTCTGTGCTCCCGCAAAGAGGTAATCCAGTAAGAAACGAGACAAGAGAGATACCAGTGTACAGAATGTCAGGTATCACTTTGTGTTGTCCCTTGCTTAAAAAACTATCATACAGAGACTAATATTTAACTTTTTTCCATTTGCCCGAGATAATCGGGATAGTAAACTAATATTAAAACTAAATGCTTTTACACCTGTAAAAAATTAAAAATTCTACTTAAAACTTGTATATTTCATTTTGTTTCATTTCCTTGTATTTAATAATAAAATAAAAAATATGTGATGATTTTTTGTAGTTTTTTTCAAAAACATTTGTAAGGGAAGCAGTTAAGTATGAGTCGAGAACGAAATAAGGCCCCCACCGAGGGCTAGGCCCCAGGCTCAGTTGGCCTCTGCCTTCAGACGTCTTTGTATTTAATAGTAATTTTTTAAATAAAATGTTTAATGTGTTTCAAAGTTTGTGCTTGAATAGTATAATTATTATTAGAAATTGGTAATCTACTTATAAAGCCAGTATCTTTTAAAAAAAGAATTTGTCTAAAAATTTTCTCTTTTACAGTATTCAAAAACGCATGTAAAACATGTTATGTGTGTGTGTGTATTTGTAAATTAAAATAAATTTAAAATGAGCTCCTTGGCTTCTTTAGAAAAGGATTAAAAAAGAAAAATCGCAGTGATTTAAGAATGATCCATCGCCTTAAAAAGCCGGATAATGAATCATTGGTTGCGCTCTTTTTGAAGCGATAAACTCTATCATTATTTATAATGATATCACTTCCCATATATGACGAATTTAAAATATTGAACAGCATTTCAAAGTGTTTTGAAATAACTGTTTAAAATTAAATTGAAGTGATTTTCTCTTAACTTTAAATTAAGATTAATATGCCCTTGTTTTATACTTACGTTCTTTGACAGTTTTGTAAGTAAAAAAAGATGGAGATAATCTATTAATATTAGAATGTAACCTTTAAAACACAAAAATTTGTTCACATTATGAGTATGATTGATGCTTCCAATCCATTTTGTTGAGTATCGCAGAAATAAAATCGTTTCTCAGAAGTTTGTAGTGATTCCTCTTTTTAGAGTTCATTGAATTCTAGTTTCTTTATTCTCTTTTTGAGATAAATTTTGTTTAAGTAGGATCCCCAAAACTCAGCAGTCCGGATATGTCCGACGCAGATATTGTTGCTGCTGTCACAGTTAATTAAAAAAATGTCGGAAAATGATGAAGATATTAACGTTGAGGACACAGTACAAACTCCTAAAATATCACATAGTGAGCGACTCAAGACTGTCGAAACTCGAAAGAGACACTTAACTCGAAACAAAAATCGCTTTACACAAAAAGATTTTCCTTCTGGAAATGAACAAAATACGGAAAACACCAGCTGGATGGGACTGTACTACTGTATTACGGGAAGGATTCATTGCACTTGATTATGATAATGCGTGTACATGCCAAATCATGGCAGACAAAGACATTTTGGAGTTTGTTCAAAGCTCAAAAAATATTATTGATGAAGATTCCAACAGCAAAAATGAAATGAACGATACAGCTCCTGTTTCCACGTCTTCCGAAATGAGGAGCATCATGAAAATTATGCACAGATATTCAAACGTACATTCCAGTGGTGAAATGGATAGCAAAATTGTCAACAGGGAACAATTTGATGCTAAAAAAATGCAATGCAATGCAAAAAAAAAAAATAATAATAATACAAAATCAAAAAAGTTTTTTCTAAAAACTAAATAAATGCTTTTTTTCCCTTCAAAAAACTTGTAACGAGTCTATTCGGGAGATCTTTCCTACTAATCCTCTTGGGGAAACTCTGGGGCTAGCATATACTTTATAATTCAAAGCCTTTCAAGAAGAAAACGAGTTATATGTAAATTAGTTTGACTATATTAAGTCTATATAGGTTTTGTAGATGTGTGAGAGAAGGAGCCGTGAAGCTGCTAAGTAAGTGTGCACATCGAAGTATTTGATTCACAAACCTAGCGCACGTTAAGAAAGTAATTGCTGAGATTAAATTATTAGATAGAAGATTTAAGATAGTATAATCAGAATCGGCTATCGGTTCATTAGTGCTTGTTCTCCTTATCTATTTCTGGTAGTCGGGCTTACTTAGAGTTGAATATTAGGAATAATCAATGCTTTAGATATCACTCCTAGGTTTCTTCTTATAGTTTCACTTGTGATTAGTTAAGTGTGTGTTCAAAGTCTGAATAAATCTAATTGTTATTATGGAGTTTGTTGGTGATGCTTTGTTTCCCCCCACAACTAGAGACGTGCAGGACAGAGAGAGAGAGAGAAAGGAGCCTGTTAGCTCCCTCCCCCACAAACTTCATATATATAATTTTGTGTTAAATATTATTAAGTTCTTGGGGATGTTTTTGTTTTATTCGTTTTTATTAAATACATGCATATATACACATTTATGCAAAGAAAATATATTCTAATAAACTGAATTTTAGAGAATATATGTTTTTTTTTATTTCACAATATCTTTAAACATGAAAAGATAATTTAGTCCCCCCAGTTTCGGACTAAATGATTTACACTGTATTTAAATTGAATATCAATATATAAAGAAGAAAAGCGACTGACTGACTGACTAATCACGATATATCCGGAATATTCAACCTACAGATTTGAAATTTGGTAGACATGTTCCTTTTATGGAGTAGAGATCAGCTAAGAACGGATTTTGTGAAATTCGAATCCCAAGCGGCGTTACGGGGGTTAAGGGGCGTTATAAGTAATTGTTTCCATGTTTTAAACTACTCAACGTACAATCTTGAAATTGGGTAAGCAGATTCCTTTCAGAGAGTAGAGATCCGCTACAAAATGAGTTCGGTGAAAATCTGACCCCCAAGTGGCGTTGCGGGGGCTTAGAGGCCGTTATAGATAATTATTAACATTTTTAAGCTATGAGACGCAAAGTCTTTATATTTGATAAATGTATTCCTTTCATAGAGTAGATATCAGCTACAAGATGGGTTTTTGGAAAATAGCCCCCAAGTAGCGTTGCGGGGATTAAGGGCGTTATAGATAAATATTTTCGTTTTTAAACTACTTGACCTTCCAGCTTGAAAATTGGTAGGCATGTTTCTTTCATGGAGTAAATATCCATTACAAAATGGGTTTTGGGAAAATTGACCCCCAAGGGGTGTTGCGGGGGGTAAGGGGAGATATAAATAATTATCTATATATATAAAGGAGAAAAGCGACTGACTGACTGACTAATCACGATATCTCCGGAACTATTCAACTTACAGATTTGAAATTTGGTAGACATGTTCCTTTTATGGAGTAGAGACAGCTAAGAACGGATTTTTGTGAAATTCGAAACGCAAGAGGCGTTACGGGGGGTTGAGGGGCGTTATAAGTAATTGTTTCCATTTTTAAACTACTCAACGTACAACCTTGAAATTGGGTAAGCAGATTCCTTTCATAGAGTACAGATCCGCTACAAAATGAGTTTGGTGAAAATCGACCCCAATGACATTGCGGGGCTTAGGGGGCGTTATAGATAATTATTTCATTTTTAAACTATTAGACGCACAGTCTTTAAATTTGATAAATAGATTCCTTTCATAGAGTAGAGATCAGATACAAGAGGGTTTTTGGGAAAGTAACCCCCCAAGTGGCGTTGCGAGGGGAGGGGGGGTCAAGGGCGTAATAGATAAATATTTTCGTTTTTAAACTACTTGACCAACCTGCTTGAAATTGGTAGACATGTTTCTTTCATGGAGCAAATATCCGCTACAAAATGGGTTTTGGGAAAAATGACCCCAAGAGGTGTTGCAGGGGAGATATAAATAATTATTCCGATTTTTAAACTATTAGACGCACAGTGTTGAAATTTGGTATAAGCAGATTCCTCTCATAGAAAACAGATACGCCACAAAATGCGTTTCGTGAAAATCGACTCCCAAGTGGCGTTGAGGAACGTAAGGGGCGCATATTTTTCAATACAATCGAATTCTTAATGCTAGGACTTAAATATCAAAAATTTATTCATATATATAACCAACAAAAATTTATAAAACATCATGAAATACCCAGCGAAGCGGGCGGGTAACAGCTAGTATAACTATAAAAGCAACAATATTTTTAATTTTGGTAAATATTTAATGTAAAATCCATTGTATAATGCGCGCACTTATTTTTCCAAGCTGCATTTTTTAATTTTTGTACAGTCGATTTTCGATAATTTGAAGTTGGAGGGACCAATAAAAAACTTTGAATTAACAAGAGTTTGAATTATCAAGAGGGTAGAAAAAACTCCCAAAATACACGAATAGAATTTTTTTTTCTAACACATTTAAATTTGAAACTATGTAATAAAACAACAATTGTTCATATGCCTAAAATTGTTTTAAAGTAATTTTTAAAAAGTACTTATAAATATTAGACAGAAGTTATATATATAAAAGTCATGTTTTTAAAGAATACTTTCATACAAAATCCTACGCATCTCTTCTCAATAGGGGACCATCCTTTCTGAACAAATATGTAGCAAGGCTAAGTGTTAAGACAAAGATATGGACGGCTAACCCCAGGTGCGGTTGGTCTATTGTCAATTTGAAGAAGGAAAGCAATAAAAGTGTATTTTCACCTGATGAATTGGAAAACTCTAAGAAGGGGGAGCAGACAAATGGTAATTAAAAAGGTTACGTTACAGGGGAGACACACAAAGACAAAACAACGCAAATTTTGTAAGCTCCAACCTGTTTGTTAACAGGACTGTACATGCCAGTGAGTGTTCGAATTGTCGAGTGTTTTGTAGATAACTTCGAATTATTGCATGTTGTAGTCTGGCCAGCCATAATTTTACTTCGAATTGTTGAGTGCACCCAAATGTATTTTTTTAATTCGAATTATCAAGAGTTTTTCAAGGGACTGAACATATACTTCGAATTATCGAGAGGTTCGTATTATCGAGAGTCGACTGTATATATTCGCCGTATAACACGCACTCCGTTTCTTACGAAGAAACGTACATTTTGTATTTACACAGTGCTCTTATGTTCTGAAGCCATTTATCCAAGGTATTATCCCAGGTTTTGAAAAATAGTATACTTTTAGAATTACAACTCTCGCAGTTCATTAGGTATGTGTCAAATCTTTAAAATAAACAATATTTCGGCTTATATAGAAGTCTAATTTTATTCATGCTCGTCTTCTTAACACGCTTTTATAAGTTTCACGTGCATGTAACGAAATCTTTGAACTCGATTTTTACCCACTTTAACAGGCCGAAATTTTGCACACTAGTCAAGGACCGATGTCAATACAATAATTTCATAATTTTGTTCCATTGTCCTGATCACGATCATCAGGAATAACGATTTCCAGATTTGGCGACTAATTCCATATACCACTTTCAGATTTAATGACTTATTGCATATACCATTTTCAGATATGGTGATTAATTCCATATACCATTTTCAGATATGATGACTAATTCCATATACCATTTCCGTATTTGGTGACTAATTCCTGATTTAAGGTGTAACCCTAAAAGTGAATACACTTGGGCTTAATACAAATAAAACAAAAAAAGTGCTCTTTAAGGGAGAAAGGGGATGATGAATGCCCAGAGGAACCGAGCTCACCCGAAGAGGGTTTAGAGCTTACTGTGGGTGCTTTGAACTACATTGTTACACTATCTCAGCATTTCGGAATAGAACTAGTAAGAAATTATAACAATTTATTTTGAGCGCCCTAAAATTTTACCCCAATGACATTAATTTTCTTGTTAATCCTTTTATTCTTATAGTACGAATTATATTTTTACTTTTTAGCTCGATTCACTATAAAAGCGTGTTTTTTAGTTTTTTTAAACTATAATTTATTTTATTATTTTTAATGCTATCATTTTTATACCCGGTATATTACGTGCATCTGTAAATTTCAACCTTAATTTTTGTGTTAAAAGTGCGCGTTATACCCTGGATTTTACGGTAAGTTTTATGAACATTTACAAATTTGATAATTAGTTAATTCGATAATTACGGATTATATTTAACAATTACTTATATTTGACACACACTCACACATTGCATCAAAGATTCTCATCAGTTCGACAACAGTTCGCAATGATATTTAAAGCTGCAAATATTTGCAATAATAATACCTAATAATTATTTACAAAGTACCCTTTATTATATAAAATTACTCTTTAAAGTTTAATTTTATTTGAAAAAATATTTGCCTATATTATTGCGGTTTCCCCTACCCGATGGATTAAAAACGACATGTGAAAGGACCGCACCTCCAATTACTTCCTCAAACACAACCTTAGCAGTTACGGGTTAAATTTTAATTATTCATATCGCTGACGATTACCTTTCAGGCCTTATGAACAGTGATCACACTTCTAACGTTTTTCCAATTATCCATGGGGTGGTTGGAACAGTGCACCAAACCAAAGTTCAATGCTGTAACTGATGACGCTGTGTTCAATATCCTATTCAAAATCCTGTTATCAAGCCGAAATCCTACAAGCGTGAGGAAAAGAAAAATATAAATCAATAGTAATGCGGATGCTGAGATTTCCGGGTAAGGCAAAACGAAGGCCACGCGACTGACCCCTGCGAGGGG
>BMAO01022252.1:0-34207 GCA_019973975.1 Trichonephila clavata | reverse complement strand
AGGAACATGCCTACCAATTTTCAAGCAGGATGATTAAGTAGTTTAAAAATGGAAATATTTATCGATTACGCCTTTTAATCTCCCGAAATTAAACTTGGTAGTTGATATTCGCGAAACCCATTTTGTAGCGGTTCTCTACTTTACGAAAGGAATCTGCTTATCAAATTTCAAGACTGTACGTCTAACAGTTTAAAAATGGAGATAATTGTCTATAACGCCACTTGAGCCTATGCAACGCCCCTTATGGGTCTGTTTTCACAAAACCCATTTTGTAGGGGAATTGCACTATGAAAGGAATCTGCTTATCAAAATTTGAAGACTGTGCGTCCAATTAATTAAAAATGCAAAAAAATTATCAATAACGCCCCTTGAACCCCCGCAACACCACCTAGGGGTCGATTTTCACAAAACACATTTTGCAGTGTATTTCTATCCTATGAGAGGAATCTGCTAACCAAATTTCAAGACTGTGAGTCTAATAGTTTAAAAAAAGAAATAATTATTTATATCTGCCCTTAACCCCCCGCAACACCCCTTGGGAGTCAATTTTCTCCAAACCCGTTTTGTAGCGGATATTTACTCCATGAAAGAAACATTCCTACCAATTTTCAAGCAGGTAGGTCAAATAGTTTAAAAACGAAAATATTTATCTCTTACGCCACTTATTCCCCTGCAACGCCACTTAGAGGTCTGTTTCAACAAAACCTTCTTATAGCTGATCTCTACTCTATGAAAGAAATCTCTTTATCAAATATAAAGACTGTGCGTCTAATAGTTTAAAAATGGAAATAATTATCTATAACGCCCCTTAAGTCCCCTCAACGCCACTTGGGGGCAATTTTCACGAAACCCATTTTTAGCGTATCTCTACCCTATGAGAGGAATCTGCTTACTAAGTTTCAAGACTGTACGTCTAATAACTTAAAAATAGGAATTTATAACGCCCCTTAAACCCCACTCCCACAACACCCCTTGAGGGTCAATTTTCCCCAAAACCCATTTTGTAGCGGATATTTACTCCAGGAAAGAAACTTACCTACCAATTTTCAAGCAGGTAGGTGAAGTAGTTTAAAAACGGATATATTTATCTATTACGCCCCTTAATCCCCCGCAACGCCACTTAGAAGTCTGTTTTCACAAAACCCGTTTTGTAACTGATCATTATTCTACGAAAGGAATCTATGTATCAAATTTAAAGACAGTGCGTCAAATAGTTTAAAAATGGAAATAATTATCTATAACGCCCCCTAAGCCCCTGCAACGCCACTTGGGGATCGATTTTCAGCAAACTCATTTTGTAGCGGAACTCTACTCTCTGAAAGGAATCCGCTTACCCAATTTCAAGATTGTACATCAAGTAGTTTAAACATGGAAACAATTATTATTAAAGCCTTAACCCCCCGTAACGCCCCTTGCGTTTCGAATTTCGGAAAATCCTTTCTTAGCTGATGTCTACTCTATCAAAGGAACACGTATACCAAATTTCAAGTCTGTAGGTTGAATAGTTTCAGAGATTTCGTGATTAGTCAGTCAGTCAGTCAGTCAGTCAGTCAGTCAGTCAGTCAGTGAGTGAGTCGCTTTTCTCCTTTATATATATTCATTGACAAAAGTTAATTTCAGAGAAGAAAGTGTTAAATTATCGCAGCCAATCTGAATTGGAGAGACTGCAATTCACTGCAGTGGTATATGGAAGTATGTAGATATGTTATGTAACAGTGTTAATCACGGTTTCGTTTCGAGAATTAAGCAAAAAGATAATTGTATAAAAGACGGAATTGTGACGTGTTGGAGCAGTTGCTTATAAGTGTACAAGTTCTGATAGAAAAGTGCTCAGAACTTTTGTTTATAATCAGTTTTCAAGAAAGAATTCCAATGGCTTCCTGACGATGAATGACAATTTGTAGGACGACTCATAGTACAGTTGTCTGGTATTGAGATAAGCTCTGGATCCATTGTGAAATTATACAATGTAGCAGTTGGTTACACTTCGTGTTAATGGGTAATAATGCACTTCCCCATAAAGCTGATAGTGTCTCGACTATCCTATGGGATTGGGCGTATGGATGAGCCGCAATTAATCCCATTGAAAATCTTTGGGATGTACTTGGTCGTTCCATGTCCGCAAGCGTCCCATCCCAGCCACTCTCGCAGAGCTGTAAATTGCTCTACAGGAGGAATGATAATTACTTTAATGAGCGATGGCTAATCCTCTTACGAAAAAAGCATGGATACTCGATGCAAACTTTGAACATGAGGGTTGTCACGTACCCTAATAATGTCAGTTTTGTTTATTTTCTTTGAATTTAAACATCAATGTGTTAATGACCCTTAACATGACTTCCTCTCATGAATTATGAAAATTCAATTTTGTTTCCATCCTTTAGTTTTATTCTTTATTTTGTTTCATGCATTAAACATATTTGCTACTTTCTGCCATACTTCGTCTCAATCATAATGGTGCGAGCAGTTTTTTCACATTTTACTGTTTCATGATAATCTTTTGGAAGTGGTATATATGTTATCATTAAAATGGGAAATCCGTTATTTCATGGAAAGACTAGTTATTTCATGAAATAACTGGACAAGTCAGTTAAAGTACATAAAATTATTGAATTCTACGATTTAATTAGGAATTCTATAGAATAACGATTACTTGATCGCTAAAGTGTGAAATACATCACTCAAACGTTTTTTGAATCGATTCTAGATGCTTTGCAATAACGTGTGTGTATGTACGCTTCATTCCGTTGCTTTTTAACGTAGAATGACGTTGCTTTTTAACGGCGGTGTACTTATATTAGACATTTACATTTACTTTAGACTTTACATTGTACATTGTTGACAAATATTTTTGCAACCTGTTTTCGAGCAATGACTTCTCTGCAAGAATGGAATACCAGCCTATAAATAAGAAAGAATCAATGCGAGAGATTCGAATGTTTATTAAATAAGTGTGGGACAAAGGAAAAAAAGTGCTGCATTTACTGTTGAAAAATTATCAAATTTGACTGCAGAAGTAAAAAGAGAGCTAAAATAGCTCAGAAAAAAGTACCACGTGACTATTGGTTACTCCAGCATTATGATATCCTTGTACTTCAAGGAGTAAAAAAGTAAATTGCGCCAGTTACAGACGCAAAACATATTCTACTTTCCCCCCTTCTTATTTAACTAATGTTAACAATATGTGAGCAATAATTAGCTATATCATCTGCTTCTCCTTATTATTTATCAATTAATCATCCATAATAGGGATAAAATGTATTTTTCCGAGAGGTCTTAGCTATTTATGATCAATTAATTTATAAAATAACTTTGAAACTGTTTATTTGCACTCTCTTTAACGGTCTATCATTAGTTATGTCATAGAATAACTAGTTATGTCACAGAATAACTAGTTATGTCATAGAATAATTAGTTATTTCATAAAATAACTAGGTAAAGTATGAATTTCTTCATCTGTTATATACGTTAACTGGCTTGCCGAATTTTTTCATGAAATATCCAGTTATTCTACGAAATAACGAAATTATATACTGTAACGGAAATATATATATGTGTGTGAATATAATATTGTTATAAAAAAAATCCCTTAAATATTGTCGTAACACAGAGAGCATAATTATGAATCAGATTTTATTACATGTCTTTCAAAGTAACTTCCGACTTCAATGTACTTTTGTCAACAATTTTCCAATCCTTCAAACAAACCTTAAAATTATTTTCCTGAAATTTCTCCAAGTTTCTTCTCAAATTAACTTTCATTGCGTCAATGGATTTAAAACAGTTCCCACGAAGGGGCAGTTTTTACCGTAGAAAATAGAAAAACCACACAGTGCCATGTCAAATGATTTCTGAATTTATTTGTGGTGTCGTATTTGTTGAATGTTTTGCCGAAAAATAACAAATGGCTTTGTGTGAAAGAAGACACATTATTATTATAATTCAAAATTCACGAGTTATTTTGCCACAGTTCAAGCCGTTTTCAACTAATTACATTACTTAAATGGTGCAAAATATTCAAATAATAATCTTATTGCTCCTTATTGCATATAATTGATTGATTCATTACACTTGACGTTCTGAAAAAAATTAAAATTATCATTTCCTTAAAAATTAAAACGAAATATATTCCAGAGTGCAATTTTCAAAGTATTTGATAAACCTTTGCAGATGACATTTACCATTTATTAAAAATTTTGAAGTATTTCAAAAAGGATTTTGAAAAGAAAAGGATTTGAATTGAATTATATATTGCAGGAGTTCATGGTTTCTTCAGCTTAAAAATATATAATAAATAATAAAAATATGCAAATCACATGTAAAATAGTTTAAGTACACATTTTTCCCATTAAAATATTCTAAAAGTGCGTTTATTTTATTTCTTATTACTTACAAAAAAAACCCTTTTTACCGTAATGTGTACTAAACTCACAGCACAAAATATCTTAATAAAGAAACTTCATTATTTTTGCTTTTTGACTGAACTGAATCATATATATTGTTACATGCAAAAGTGTTTATAACTGATTTTCACTTGAATATCGAATGTAAACAAAGGGAAAATATCCTTTATTATTTTAGATCTGTAGTTGAAAAAAAAAACCTTTTCTAAATTTAGGTAAAAAACTAAATGAAAGCCAAAGTCTAAATGAAAATTTCAAAAGTAGATATTTTTGATCGATATCTAAAAGAAAAAAAATCCACTTACTTGTAAAATTCAAGTTCAGTAATTTTCAGGTGCAAGGATAGAGAATTTCCAAAGAAATTTGAATCAAAAGTACGTGTCAGTTAAAGAAAGCACTCGAAAAATGGAAACAGTTTCATTGCTATGAATGTGATTTTTCTGTAGTCATCTATAACCATATTGACTGAAAATTAAGAAAATTACCGAAACACATCATTTTGTATTTGAAAGTATTGAAGTGGATATTACCACACCATATGCAAGCGGTGGTAAAATTAATGGTTGAAATAAAAATTTCTCCAAATACTATTGAAACTTTGGATTTAATTTGCAACACGTATGTTAAACATTATACATTTACCGTAAAAGTAGTTAGTGAAGAACATTATTAGAAAAAAGTATTTGCTAAATCCGTGTTTTATTATCAGTTTAAAAATATGCTATGTGCTAAATTAAGCTTGCATACAGGAACATTCATGTCTTAAAATTATGCTGTATATATATATATATATATATTGTTAAATTTCATTTTCAACAAAAGTTTCAGTACATATGTATCATACCATCAACAAAATTCATCTAATAAATAGACGTCAGGTTATCAAAAAACGTCGCCAAATGCCGTCACTATTCTTGGCCTCACCTAAAGCTTTATAAACTAAAAAGTTTTTCCCGACCATTTATCAACGGCTAAAATGTAAGAAATTTGTTACTGATTTTAAGTTATCCTAGATTCTAACAGGACATGGTAAATTTAAGAGCTATTTATTTAGGTTTAACTTAATTGGTAATGATATTTGTTCTTGTGGTCTGGACGCTGAAACCGCGGAACATGTCTTGTTGTATTGTAATCTATATTGTTGTAAAAGAGAAAATTTTAAAAAGGAGTTAAAATGCTTAGGTATTTCCTGGCCACCCATTTTGTCTTTGTTAGTCAATTGTTCTGAAAGCCTTAATGTCTTGAGAAAATTTGTTTACAGTATAGATTTTTAAAATTTTACAGATACTTTCCTTTCTTTATATTTGTGTATTTCCTCCCTTCCTTTATTTTAGTTTTTTGGCTCTTTATGTTTTTTTCCCCTTATTATGTTTTTTTTTCTTAATTATGTTTTTTTTTGTCATTATTATTGTTTTGTAATGATGTTACCTTTTACGTCTGTAAGCCTCATGTTATGCAATGTGGAGCATGAGGAGTTTTGCAAATAAATTTATTTTAAAAAAAAATTCCGTCACTGTTATTATTGCTTTGGTACATGCGCAATAATAGTTTTCCTCTATTGGTTGGAATCGTAGCATTTGGCGACGTCATTTGATTTAAAAAAATTGGTCGTCAGTACAATACGTAAGTACCAAATTTTCACGTTGAATCATATCAATATTATATTTTAAGCATTTTTAAAGTACAAATTTGTGAATAACCTTACTAATAATTCAAAACTCTAGTTATGAGTCTTTTTTTCATATTTAGATACATTTATTTCTTACAAAACAAACTCACACATAATCTAAATACAATTTTGACAGAATAACTTGAAATTAGAAGCATTCGACAAAAACTGTCTTAACGTATAAAGAGATTGAATTTCAAATTATTTTATAAGCTCAAACAATATTTGTTTCTTAAAGTAGTATTAAACTGCACTTATAAATATTTTCGTAGCATACTTTTAAAAACAGAATAAACTTACCAAAGATTAAGAGAAATTTACAAACGAAAATGAAATAAAAATCAATTTTCCTTTCAAGATCAAAAGACCATGACGCAGCCTTTTCATTCCAAGTATTCCAATCAACTACAAAATCCATTAAGCGAACGAATACGTTTACTTCCTTAGGTATTACTTGCATTGGATGAAGTTCGTTGTTTAGTTTTCATCAAAGAGCTTAGTGAATGAATTTCTTTTTTTCCTATTAAAAGCTTAGATTTTAAATAAATCCATTAAAATGTAGACGTTTTTAAACAAAGAATAAAATACACATCCACAGTGATATATATATTTTCGTTTGAGTACATATTGGACTTATATGGTTGAATCGCATTTTAATGATCTAAATTTTATAGATGAATATTATTAATGTTTATACTGGTCTCAAGACTTTTAAATTTGCTTTATACCTCTTTAAGGTCCATCTCCAAATTCATGCTGCGGGGTAGCAATTTTGTAAAAAAATATTTTTCCAGTGTCATTGGAGTCAATACAGTGTTAATAACAAGAAGAACGAAAATAAATATTTCAGTTCTTAAACGGATAAGAATGCATAACCCTCACGATCGTGAGAGCAAGGAATAATTAATTTTAAAGGGATACATAATCTATGTTAGCTGAAATGCGTTAATTTTCCCTCTCACAATCGCTGAAGGAAAAAAAAGGCTGATATTCCATTGAAGGGGATTCGATCTCGGTACCTTCCATTCAGTAAGCACATAAATTACCGCTGGGCTAAAATGATCAGTTTAGTCCGGAAGCTGTCACTGGCTTATTTTGATACCACTGCCACACATTCTCCTACCAGTGAATAAAAGATATAGTTGTTATGCCGAGCGTGTGCGTTGTTGCAGTTGGGTCATGTATATCTGACGGCTTGATTGTTGCGTCATTTGGGTCTGACGTCATTTGTGGTGGGTAGATGGCACCACGAGAACTGCGCGAAGGTTGCGGTTTTCTTTGTTCAGCGTCAAGGTCACCAATGAAGAGGATTCGATCTCAGTACCTTCCATTCCGTAAGCACGTAACTTACCGCTGAACTATAATGATCACTTTAGTCCGAAGGCTTTTACTGGTTTATATAAATACTACCGCCACACCCTCAATATAGAATGGCATTAAACTATACAGACATGTCCTGTAATTAGTTTATTTACATTTGACCACTTTATCCTACACTAAATATTTTAAGGAATAACTTATTGAAGTTTAAATTCTACATGATCTTGTTCAATTTCTAGGAAATGTTTACCATCCGTATTCGTGTATTAAGTTTCACCGATGGTGATACAATTGTAATAAAAATTTTTAAATAATATAGGACGATAAAAAAATTGAAATAATTTCATTAGATTTAAGAGAAAAGACTTAAGCTGGGACATATTCAACCGCTCAGTAAATTTAATACACAAAGATTTTGCTTTAGAACAAAAAGATCAATCAAGAAAATGATTGGAAAGGCAAATTGCTATATTCTCCTCTAAGCTTGCGGAAAAAACAATTTAGAAATAAAATATTCAAAACATTTTAAGGCAAGTGTTCAGTTACTGTTTTGTCTCTCGCTAGGAGAGATTCACCATATAAAGCTGCTGCTTTATTTAAAGCCTTCTTCCCAAAATTAAAATTGTTGAATTAAAAAAAATGTTGAACTAAACACTCTTGATTTTAAATCTCAACAATTTTAATTTTGCGAAGAAAGCTTTAAGCAAATACCAGCAACTTGGTGCTTCGAGCCTTCCAAGCGAGTGACAGAACAGAAACTGTTTTTTATAGCACAAACAGTTTTTTAAACAAACATGTTGCCATCATACAAAAGATAAAAACAATCGATGATGTCGATAAATAATATGATAAAAGAACATTACTCTACACAAAATACATATAGAATAGAAGTTGTAAATAATAATAAGAATTAAATAGAAATTAAGTACAGCATGTAAATGTGAACATACAAATAAACAATTAATGATAAAAATACAATTTAGTTAATAATAAAAATACAAATCCATTGAAACAGCAAGACCCAAATGTTTTTCCCAAAAAATATTTGGTCAATATATCTAAAATGGCAAGATATTCGTTACATGTTTTGAAATTGTAATATTCATGTATTGAAAGATAACAAAAAGTGTATTTAACTATATTTGAGTTTTCTTTAAAATTCTTAAAATCTTTATGAAGTATTTTATTTATAATAGTACAGGTTTTTTAATAATACAGTGTAACATTGCAATAAATTCTTGAACAGTTAATTGAATTGGTCGTTTAGTTCATAAAAAAATTATTAAATGTAACTGTGCGAAGGCAACAACGAGAAATAAGAAATATATTTATATGTATATTGCATCAGTCATTTTTTAATAAAAGTTTTCATTTTACGTTAAACACCGAAATCTACATCGTATGTATTTTTGCCTATAATAGCAACAATAAAAAAATGAAGGGAAGCAAACTACTACATTATATCGAATGTAAACATGAATGGCACATAAAACTTGTGGATGACAACATAAGCCGAGAAGTCAGACCACATTATCATAGAAATCCCATGTCAGTGGCATGTGTCACAATCACCATCGATTGACGCTGACTGCGTAAGAATTGCCGAGTAATCGCTCAAGTGATAACTGATGCTATGCATGTGGTTTTCTAGGATTTATAGTTGACATTGTAGTAGAAAATCTGAATGAATACTTGCTGTCAACGAATAAGTTCCAGGAGAATGACAAGTTTGCCACTGTATGTCACACTCGTAGAAGTTATAAATTATTTTGAAATGAAAAGGGTTTGGGAAATGAAATAGTATTGCTAGATCTAAAATTGCTTGTAAATTATCACAGAAAGGTTAGGAAATATGTATAAAAATATACTTTGTTTGCATTGATATCGTGTGTGGATATTTTTGACTCTTCAAAACATTTAAGGTATCCGAACACGTTCGGAGTACTTTTTAACAAAATAGCATACTAAAACATTATAAATGTTTTTTAGGAATCAATACCAATAAATATTACTATTTAACTATCAAAATTTAAAATAAATTACCTGAATTTTACAAAAATCACAATTATAAGTGAAATTTTAGCAATATTTTTGTAACACTTCAAAGCAGTTAGAGAAAAAAGTAATAAACATATATTAGTAAAAGTATTACTAAAACAAATTAGATGCATTTATCTAAAAAATGTACTAAAATTTTAATTTTTTATTAAAATTTGAAAATTTTAGAGCTGATTGAGTAAACATTATAAGAAATGTTACACTTTTTATGAGACTATTATTTAAATAACAAGCCATAACTCAAAAAGTATTCATACAATGAGAAATATTTTAGTACATTCTCTAGAAAATAATTATCAGGTTCAAAAAGTTTTATAGAAATACATTCGTAATATTTTGAGTTATCAGACTCGCCATGATAGATTTTGAGCAATTTAAATGCCCACTTCTGGTAGATCAAAACACCACTTTCGGTTTTTCTAAATTTATAAAATTGATTGTAACTTGACCTCTAGGTAGTGTAGAAACAAAATAAAGTATGTTTCGTAAAGTCAAAAGATAGCTCTATTCAATAAAATAAAAAACAAAAATATCTGTCTTGACTGAATTTGGTCATTTTCAACGTGTTCGGATACCTTAATATCAGACAATAGTTTTTTATTAGTTTAAAATTTATATGTAATTGGGTTGCAGTAATTATTGTACATGTTATAAACATTATAATATAACCACAAAATCCGGCGTATAGCGCGCACTTATACTTTAAAACTGCCTTATTTAATTTTGAGGTATATTCGCCGTATAACGTGCACCCCTTTTTAATGAAGCAACCAGAAATGTAGGTGTGTAATGATCTTATCTTTTAAAGTCATTTATTCGAAGTATTAACCCAAGTTTTCTTAAAAAATTGTATCCTTCTAGAATTATAATCTTTTAAGTTCATACGGAAAGTCATTTCTTTTAAATAAACAGTATTTCGATATATTTAGAAGTCTAATTTTTTATGTTCAGTTCTTTTTTATTTTTATTTTTGAACCTATCATTTTTATATCTGAAGTATAACGCTCTGTCGTAAATTTCGATTTTATTTTTTGTGTTAAAAGTGCGCGTTATACGCAGGAATTTAGGATATATCCATAAAATATTATATTTTAACTATACAATCTAAATAACAATTCGTGATAACAGAAAAAATGTTTAGTAAAGACATTATTATTTTAAAATAACTACATTGTGTTCATTCATTTTTCTCTTTAAGCACGACAAGGAGAAACTAAGGCAAAATGAAAAAAATATTTTAAATATCTCATTAACACACATTTTTAGATAAATACAATTTATTAATCAAAAGGCCAAAAAACATAGAAATTTTCAATAAACATTAAATTGAAATATTTTATATATCATGCAATTGTAAAACTACAAACCCTTTTAAACGTATTGAGAATGTAGCTTCACACATATTCCATACAGAGCATCTTACCCACGTAGCGAAAAAAAGAAATGATTTTAAATGAAATTCTTGGTAAATTTTCAGCAAAAAATAAAATATTTGCAATTTCAAATACTGCAACATGCAAATTTTGCATTTTAAAAATCAATTTAAGTAATATTGCACTTAAGTTCTGAAATAATATTTATTTTTGAAAGATCTCCCACAGTGATATGTGCCAGATTTATAACTAACATTTAAAATTTTATATTAATTTGAAAAAAATTGCAAAATTGTAAATTAATTTCCACAAATAAAAGTGTTAACTTCCAATTTAACGAACAAAATAATTGTTATTTCAATTACTTGCATTTTTTTGTTTAATTTTGGTCTTTAATTTGGAAATGTAATATGTGTTTTTATACTCTTCATCTTTTTGGCCACCTTCCGCCCTTGGCTGCGTTTTTTATACTACGTAGATATATTCAAATGTGTATATTAGGTATGCAATCGAATATTTCATGCATTAAATATATTGATTGTTTATTAACGATCTTCTTTGAAGCAGAACGATGTCTATTGTCCTCAAAATCGAACCTCAATCAATTGACAATAACGCCACCTGAACCGCTATCCCAATCTTCAAATTTCCACTCTACGCCAAAGTGTGGAATGTGAACCCAACGACTTGCTGTAGCTGCTTTACAGATGGGATATTTAATGGTAACAAAACTCTGAAGGTCTCTCGATTCGGCAAGGAAAATGTTAGCTGCGAGTTCTCGGCTGTAGCCACTTGAAACAAAGAAAATACCAAAAAAAATAATATCAGATTTTATGTGTAAAGATTACGTACGAATATGTGGGTGTGGTTTTTTAAATATTTAATGGCATGTTTTTATTCTTAAAAAAACTCAAGTAATCAATTATTCACCCAGGTAACATGCATCCGTTAAAATATGTCAAAACAAATAACAAAAATGGTTTTTTTGTGTTCCAGTTTATACTAAACAAAATATATAGCCTATGGTTATCCAACAAAAAGTTCAGAGAAATATTTGTTCATTGCTCGGTAAAGTACGAGATAATTTTCTGCCCTGTTGTTTGTCGTAAGATAAATGTTAAGGGGTCTCAGGGGTGTTAAAATGTTTCGAGAGCACAAAATATGAACAATTTTCGACTAGAAATAATTCTTTGAGGTTAAAATGAAATAATTTGATTCTATTACACATTTTTTATAAAGGAATAAAGTTTCAAAAAAGTATAAAATATCTAAAATATAATCATAATTTTAAAAATAATAAGCACATAAATATAAGAAAAATTTTTGTAAGAAACAAATAGTAAGTTTTACGACGCGCATGATATTTTCTGAAATAATAATTCTAATTACTAGCAATAAGTTGATTTATAAAGTCAAATATATCCTTATTACATGGTAGCGATTTTATATAAATAAAATAAAAAATAATATTTTTAAAAAATAAAAAAAATTAACATTTTTTAAATTTTTCTTAAAAAATTTAATTTTTTTGAAATTTTTCAAAAAATTACAAATATGTAATACTATAAATAGCTAGGATTTAAAGATTATGATAGAGTTTATAATTCTGTAAAGTTTTATGCATCAAAGTATGATAGTTTTTGAAACGCAATGCGCGTACGTGAAAAAAAACACAAACTGAGAAAAAAAGCTTTAAAGTTTTAAATTGAATTTGAGAAAATAAATTTTAAAACTTACATGCTAAAATGCTCCAGGATCATAGGATATGCCTTTCTGTTGCTCAAACAGCTCAATTTCTTTACTCTTTTTAATTTTTTTGGCTCTGCGAGCTTCAAACGATGATGCTAATCTCCTCTTTCTTGACGTAAAGATTCGACGATTGTCACGTTCAGCCAGGGACACACAAACATTTTTGTTAATTTTTAAGCCAAATTTCTCTAAAATAGTAATAAGTATTTGATTTCCATCATTAAATATGCAGGTTGCTAGATTTGCAGCAATTTCTGCAATCTGAAGGCTAGAATCAATCGTCTTAGGACAAAACTTCCAGAATGAATTTAAACTTTCATTAGGATTCTGTGTCTTACCTCCTAAACATTTCTTCAGGAGTGACAGATGAGATAAGTCTGCAAATACAGGCTTCATTACATCTCGAACAGCTTTCGCAACTGAGGGTTTGTGTTTATAATTTTGTAAATTATTATTAATTGCAGCATTATACTTACACCATGTATTTGGATTTGTAGGACAAAACCAGTGCATCGGTTCATCATTGGTGCTGCAAGAATGACCCCAAATAGCCCAAATGGCTTTCTGCATTTCCTTTACACTAGTAGAATTGCATCGAATAGCATTACCATAGTAATGCGCAAGCTTATCAATTAAACTATCAGTTAACCTACCTTTACCGCCTATAGTTTTACCATCAGATAATTTCTTTTTACCATATACTAATTTAAGCTTCCTAAGTCTTGTACCCATTCTCTTTTGCACATGACCTACACATTCTATTTTCTGAATAAGATGGCCATCGCCATATGGCTTGTTTTCAGAAAGGGCATTGAATGTTTTTGTGTCGCCATCTCCTATGTAGTTCGAATATTTCAGGTTGAGAAACTTTTCTGATCAATTAAAAATCCTCAACATCCCGTCAACCTCCATCTTACCAGCAGAGCCAGAATAATTTTTTCTACATGAAATCTTATGCGCTCTTTGCCATTTATTGTACTTGATACCAAACTTTACACCTTTATAACTGTCGCATTCTTTGCAAAATGAGTACAACACTTCCCTATCCAAAGCCTTACGTGTTTCGGCCCCTATTAGAGTACATACTCCAATCAACGATGAATGTCCTCTCGTCTTCCAGGTCCTATCACCACTTACCGTAGGTGACGAAGAATTTTCTTCGACAGCTGCCCTGTTCATGCATTCTTCGGTGACTTCCTTCATAACAAGTGAAAGTTTATTATTAATAACATCATATGATTTTTGTTCAACAGGATTAGGAAGACTCATTACAGCACAAAAGGTTTTTAATTACTAAACCTTGACCTATGCATCTCATTGCCAAAATAGATCTTCTGTTAATTTCTGGAGCATTATTTTTTTATTCCCAGTGTTTTCACAGCTTGAAAAAGTACAAATACTCCCACAGTTTTTACAATGTATTTCAAAATTCGAACATAAACCACGAGTGGATTTTTCATTAATTGTTAATGTTTTATGACATTTTAAACAGCATGGTACTGACAAAATAGAGCTAAAGGTTGAAATAAAATCAAAAATACGATATCCTTTGAAGTTTTCACTTACCTTAACAAGATTTGACTTTAATGAAGTCTGAATTCCTGAAAGTTTTTTACTTGAAGCATTTTTCATTTCGGCACACTTACTTGTACTTTTCATTTCTGCACACTTCCTCGTATCTTTCATATCTGTAACATGTGAGTCACTTACCTTTAAATATTTATTTCCTCTAAACCTTTTCTTGGGGCGATTGCCCAACGATATTTTCAAGAATAAAACAACAAATATCTTCGCTTTAGATAAGCGTTTTAAAAAAACGTGTGCTAAAGTAAACACAACAGAATCAAAACACAGCAGAATGAATGTGTTGAGTTGCAGGCTTCCTTCTGATCAACTCAAGCACTTAAAATATTTCATGAGGCTTATTAAAAACAGAAAAATGAAAGCGTAAGCATAAATCAAAAATAAGTGGGCGTGGCATGTGTCCATTTAAAAGTTGTTATGACTAAATTGCTGTTTGCAATTTTTTGAATAACTTTCGAAGTATTTAGAGTATTGTCACGTGGTTAGTATCAAAATGTTCAGAAAAAAATGAAGAACAACATATATTTTTTTTCGAAAATTCGAAAAAAAAAAGGGTTAACACCCCTGAAACCCCCTAAAGGAAAACTATAAAGAAAAATATTTTATGCACATGGTGACAGTGATAAATTGTAGAAAAATATTTTTCATTTATAAATGTATCTATAAAAATTTAACAATACCATAATGGTCGTTACTTGTTTTAAATAAACAGTAAAATATTTCACTGTTACTAAAGGGAAATAATTTTTTAATTTGCTAAGAGTTTTGGATTCCATTTTTGCTTGCTATTTACTATAAAAAATTTAATCCAAGCATTTTTTAAAAAATTTTTTTATTTTAATTGGCAATTATATGTAAAGAACATATCAAAAACAAACTCCATTCGGAACAAATTTAGAGCACTTTCTTATTACTAGAGAAACCCCTTACATGAAAGGAAAAAGCTGATATCGAAAACGTAGGAAAATGTTATTTCCAGAATGAAATGGGACAGCAAAATGTCAAATAAGAAAGCGTAATGATGCTGATAAGAACAGAAACATAAAACCACATTTTAAGTTTTCCTTATTGTTATAATAAGAACTCACTTGTGTTGTTATTTCAAAACGAATCCAAGGGGGGGGGGAAGAATAATCTTAAAAGTTTTGAAATGCTTTTAACTGCATAGGTTAACAAATCATACGAATGTTTTCATTTTCTTATCTTATCTTTTTTATACTAAATTTTAAGACTTAAAAAGAACAAGGGGTGGTGTAATACAGGATGGTTATAATTAAAGCTCATCTTTCAAATTGCTGTAAAAAAATAACCAAAGCTCAGAATGACTTCAAATTTGAAATGAATATACTTCAAGAAGGAGGAAACGGTAAGGCCTAAAATTCATTGTCAATTTTACTCTTGCTTTTTAATATAGTTTTCGGCCCAAGGACAGTTAAAAACCTATTTCTCCCTTCCAATGTAGCAGGACTTTGATGTAATGGATCACTAACAGTTCAATCGCTATTGATTGACTTGGAAGCCATTTTTTTCTGTTAAAAAACTAAAACAATCGTGCACTTCGTTCGTACAGTTAATTTAATGTGCTACTCATACCAAAGCCACCGTAGTTCAATTCAAAATACTACTAGAAGCCGAATCCACTTTTGTTATGCCGCTTGCCACGCTATCTATTGATGCACTTTAGAACTATTTTCATATATATTTATTCAAAATTTAAAGTCATTCTGAAGTGGTTCTTTTTTTACAGCATTTTGAAAGTGGAACTTTGATTAATATCTCCTTGTTTTTCATGATTGAAAGAGTTAAAAATAGTAAAATACTAAAAGGATATTTTAGATTAAATATAGCTTTTTTGTGGAAATCAAATTATTTTTTGGCTAGTTTTTACTAAGAGTTATTACGGAATAGTTATACATCTATTCTAAAGTATGAACCGTAAGAAGCGAAATGAAATGGTAGAAATTCATTCAAAATTTTTACATTATTCAAAACTTATTCAATAATGAGAGAAAAAAATTCGAATTTCCAATAAGTTTTCTCCCTATTTATTACATAGTAATTTCAAATATTCTTTAGAGTTCATATAACATTTTGTATTCGTTTACAAGATTCAGAAAGAAAACTTTCCAAGAAACCCGCCTTATATTATCGTGTATCAAGCAAGAATATTTTTCCACTAGCCAATTCCAGATACACATAGGCCTCACCTTAGCCAAGGCGTCTTAGTACACTTAATGCACTCCTTTTTCCGTGCACTCGAAAAAAACATCTTTCTTCAAACTAATGTAACTTAGCAATAAAACAAAACAATCATTTGAATTTTTTACCACATGATAATCATATATATTTACATTATTTCTCAAATTTTTAAAGAATTTGAGAAAAAATTTGAAAAGTTATAAAAAAATATAAATTGGACAATTTTTTAAAAATATGAAAATAAGTATTTAACACCGCGCAGGATTCTAAAGTACAAAATCGATCAAATTTTACAAAATTCATTTTACTTGGTATAATAATTTTCGCTTTCGAAGTAATACTAACTTTTAAGAAATTTAGAGTAAAAAAATTATTTTTTAAATACAAATTTTAATAAAAATTATTAATTTTTTTTTGAAAATTGTTATATAAGTTATGAAGAGCCTTATTTTGAACACGTGTATGAAATTTCAAATTGATATCATAAATAGTTTCTGAGAAATCCTGCACGCAAGCTAAAATGTGTTGTTTTGAGAAAAATGAAGTTAAAGATAAGAAAGAGATAAAGGTTTTTGTTTAAGTTTCACTAGTTATTTCTCAATAACTTCGGAATTTTTAGAGTGTCAACAAAATTTTGGTATCAAAATGCTCAGAATTGGTTTTTTTCTTTTTCAATGGGGCTGCGCATTGGTATTTTAAACCTTTGCAGACCTAGTACATTCCCCAGGAGCTGCTGGTATCACTTTTTAGCCCTGCACCATATAGGATATACCAATTACAGCAAGCAATTTTGAAGCCCAGTTTCCTCCACAGAGGGAGGCACCTGAGCTCTTGACGATGCAAACTTGGTACTAGGATTTAATTTTGCCGAGAGCATCCAAGCCAAACAGACACTCTAAGGATCTTTCACATTCCGTATAATCATACGACATGGCCGTTGTCGATTTTCTGCATCAAGAAAATCCACCGACTTGGGCCGGGGTCGAATCCGCAACCTTGGGTGTAGAAGTCCAGCGACAAACCAACCACGCCACCCAGCCGGCTGGCTCAGAAATGTTGTAGCCTTAACATATATTTTTTTAGGAAAATTTAATTTTTTGCAATTTAAGAGTCTTTAGAGTCCTTCTCTAACTTGGCAAAACTACTTCCAAACAAATTCGTAACTAAAATTCCGAGTCCTTTTTATATCCTCCGTATTTCACCTAATTTTCTTCTTCTAGCCATTTTTCCATTTTCTACAGATACTCTTCTCAGAAGGATCAATAGATAAAATATTTGTCTGCAGTGATATACGATTCTCATACTTCCTCTTTTGATTTATGAGTAAAGAGCGAACCTATATTGACTTTGGAATTGCTCCGAGATACAAACGGAGGGTTTGGGGAGGGGAGGGGGTACAAGCAGTGGCTCCCCCCCCTTACAAAAGGCAATCGCCCTTTCGAGTTAGTTGTCATTGTTGCGATCTGTTATGTATTATATTTCCCGACATCTTAAATTAGATTATGAATATGCATAGGGGCCAACTAATGAATTGCAACTTGGTGAAATTCATTGTTCTAAGACGAAGATAGTTATTTGAAAAGCAGCAAATTGAATTATTTAGTCGCATTCCTCATTCTAATCGTGGAAGGCTAGATTAAATTGGGAGACTTTCCAATTAATATAGGACAGAAGTTTCTTGATCCCTTATTTTGATGCATTGAATGGAGTTTCTTACAGAAGCTTGTAAGGGTTTTGACAAGCAAAATTAAACATCCTTTCACTTCTTGAAAATAAATGGGATGTCTTAGTGGTTTTTAAGCATAAATATGCATAGCTGGGAGAAATTTCACTATAATAATTGGTTACCTCTCAATATACAATACTGTCGAACTAATTGAAACAAATGGAAAAAAAACCCCGATTTTTTAAGGGGACCCTTAGTTTTTATTCATTACATACCTTAAGTAGACTAAAAAAAATCTCTATATTAGTACGAAGTATGTCCTCCTTTGGCAGATATGACTTTTACAACACGTCTTTACATTGATTTATGTAGTGTAGCGCTCATGTTCTTGATTTCATCATTGTGGAACCACATTAGTATGACGCTTTTTATAATTTCTTCTAATGTCATGCAATTCATCTTAGCTACATAATTCTTAAGAATATGCCATAAGATCTCAATAGGATTCAGTTCTGGTGAATTACTAGGCCAATTAATCACTTTTATTTAACTTTCGAGCTTAAAAGTCTGTTCGAAAAGTACAATTTCGAAGTGTATCAAGGGTCCAAGTCATGTTGAAATGTTACGTCAAATGTTTCCACGAATTGAACAATCTACTCTAATATTTATATGTATTTGACCGAATTCATCATGCCTTTAAGAGAAACTAAGCTTCCAGTACCATTTGTTGTGAAAAAAATTACAAAACATCTGTTTAGAAGAGTGTTTTACAGTCCATTGGATATGATGTGGAAGTAGAGTTCACCATCACTTCTTATAACTATACTTGAATTGTATCCCTGTACAAATTAATATGTTTCATGACTGAAAATCATCTCCTTCCAATCGTTAACAGTCTATGGTCGGAATTTTTTGGTCATGGTAAATGTTTTTTCCATCATTTTTGAGTTAAAAATTGTTTTTACTTTGGTCTTGTTTTCTTGCGGCCAACTTCCATAGACCTTTTTCCACAGTTTAAGTACTCATTTCAACATCATAACAAAATAACGTAGTTTTTGTTCTAGTGAACGGAAATTGATAAACTTGATATTTTTATAACGCTAATAAGATGGCCCATAAAATAAAATCATAAACAAATTTGTCAATTTTTGGGAAAATTCATAATTTTAGGGTAGTCGGATACCTTAAAGTATGAATGAAATCAGTTATTATTAAAACACATTCATTGCACTAAGAGAATTAGAGCTGATTGTGGAATGACATGTTCATTTACATGCTTATCTGTAACAAATTTACGCTTTGTAAAAAAAATTACAAAAAAAATATCAAAAATGATGAAATAAAATTTAACATTATTATTGAAAATATTTACAATATACATGAATTTTTATTGTATTTTACATTATTTTTTTAAAAATTACAAGGAAAATTCATTTTTTCTATGATAATTATCTATCAATATCGATTATTGAAAGAACTAACATTGGTATTTTTTCAGTTTTAAATTCGAAATAATAAATTAAATGATAGTTTAATTTTTTTTACTAATAATTTTTTATGGTATAGTTATTATTGTGTAAATAAGTTAGTCTGTGCTATTTATTTTTTATGTATGTTAAAAATAAATAAATAATATTTTTAAAAAAATATTGTTTTTCACAAGGCAGGTATTGGTATTCAAAAAGCAACTAAAACAAAAATTAGAAATGTTTGAGCAATTGAATAAGAATTTTCCCCCCATAATGGAAAATTTGTTTTTATCTTCGTTATGATAAAAAGCAAGCAAAATTTGCTTTTTCTCATAACATTAGCATATAAAATGTTTTTGACTTGTTTACAAAAAACAAAGATGTATAGCAGCAATCGCTGTTTAAAAAACTCTGACGTCATGGAAAAACAAATTTCAAAAAATATTACATGAGATGCTTATCCAAAAATTTCGGAGCGTTTAAAACGGTTTTGGAAAAATATGATAGCATTTATTCTTTTAAGAGCTCTAATATCTGGAAAGTGGCATGTGACCTTCAATATAGAAGTTCATTTTTGAGTCAGAGCAAATGGCCATAGAATGTATTTTTTAAAAAAATATGTGTATCATAAAAATTCAAATGAAAGAAATTCATTTTACACTCATGTCCATAAATAAAGGATAATGAAGTTCAGGCAAAGAAAGAGACAGAAGCAAAACAAATTTGACATTTGTAAAGTCTATTTATTAAATAAAAGGTAAAGAGCAAAAAAGATGCTATATGTTTGACATAATTAATAAAAATTGCGATTTTGTGTGACTCCCAGGAGCAAATTTCAAAAATTAACCTATTTACAAAAACAGTGTAACATGGTTAGTATGATGGTTAATACGGAGTATGTCTCCCGGGCGATGCAATACAGGCCTTACAACGCCTACGTATGCTGAGTATCAAATTATCAATCTGATCTTGGGGAATATTACACCACTCATCAAGAAATGCCCTACGAAGTTCCGGTAGTCAGGTGGGAGGGGGTTGACGGGCTGCAATTCGTTGGTCAAGCATTTCCCACACATTCTCTATTGGATTCAAGTCCGATGAGTATGCTGGCCAATCCATACGGGTGATATCCTCCGATTGAAAGCATTCGTCTACAATGTTTGCACGGTGAGGACGGGCGTTGTCATCCATAAACAGAAATTCAGCACCCATGGCGCCCCGAAACAAACATACATGTTGTTCCAGAATGACATCCCGATAGATGTGGCCTGTCATCGTTACACTCTGAACATGCAGGTCAGTTCTGGAACCAAGAATAATTCCTCCCCAAACGAGCCATCCTGCACCACCGTAACGGTGTCGTTTAATGGTGTTCTCTTGGTGGTAACGGGTACCTGGCGCTCTCCATATGAAAGTCCGGCGAGAATCAGACTGCAAACTAAACCTGGACTCGTCGGAAAACATCACACAAGACCACTGTTGCGGTGTCCACAATGTATGCTCTCTACTCCAGGTTAATCGCAGGCGACCGTGAGTTGAGGTAAGGGGAACACATCTGACAGGCCTACGAGCATATAGACCAATGTGTCCTAAGCGTCTGTACACGGTCTGCCTTGAAACTGTTGTACCAGTAGCTGAAGAGAGCTGACGAGATAGGTCTGATGCTGTGCTCCGTCTGTTTCGTTTGACAGTAACTGCCAAATACCGGTCCTCATTCGGCGTTGTAACTCGGGGGCGACCTGTGCTGTAACATCTACTCACATTACCATCATCTTGGAATCGTTGCCAATGCCTGGAGATGACACTTTGGGTGATTCCAAGTTCTTTGGATACTTCCAGGTGGGTACGTCCGCATTTCAGTCGTCCGATAATTCTACCACGTAAAAATCATCCAAATGCTTTCTTTGTGCCTTAACTATGCGGTTATTGCACTGAAAGGCTTTTAAAGCGCTTGTGAACAATTTTACTGCTTTGCCACCATTCGTTATATACCCCTCTCTTACACTCTCGTCATTGTGACGTACTATCCGCGCCATCTGGTGGTTTCCTGTAATTTGCATATTCTTCTTCAAAATGCGTGTGATAATTCTACAGATGAAATTTTTATTTTAGAGTTCAATTTCTGTGTGATTCTGAATTATCCTTAATTTATGGACATGAGTGTATATTGAACACTAAGTATATTTTTTTTCTAGTAACCTTGAAAAACGTTTATATATGTAAATTAATCAAAAAATTTTAAAATAATTTTTTAAATAAAATTTCTTTGCAATTATATTATTGCTTACAAATACTTTCAAATTTCTTGAAGAAATGTAAATGAAATACTTTAAGCTGATTTTTTCGAAAGTAAAATAATAGTAATGAATACAATTTTTTTACTAAATTTTAATATCGCTATCTTTATTTTTGTTGATAATTATTGCTACATGTTTTCATTTACCGAAGCTTAATTGTTTTAGTAAATACTGAAAATTTAAAATTATTTTGCTTTGTATTTTAATTATTTTAATTTTTCGTGGTAATTCAGGAGAAATATCTTTTGAAAATCGTGATTCATGAATTATAATTTTTAGACTAAGCAATTAATGATTTTTAATTCTTTTCTGATGTTTTTTGAAAATTATTTATATGAATTACATATTTCAGATTTCTGAAATACATTATTAGAATGAAAACTTTACCTGAGTTTTACTAATTAATATCCAAAATATTGGCTTCGAAATTTTAGTGATGATATCCCAAGTATTGCAATCCAAAGAAATTAATTATATACATATTTTAAAGATAGCGTGGTTTCAACAATAAAAAAAAATTAATGTTCTTAACGCGTTTAAAAACTTCACTTATAAGTAAGGGAATCTTTGAAATAAATTTTTACCCAATTTAAAAGGTCAGATTAATTCGAAATTTTGCACACTTGTCAAGGACCGATAACAATACAATAATTCTATAATTTTGTTCCATTGTCCTGATCAGGATCATCCGGAATAACGATTTCAAGATTTGGCGACTAATTCATTATACCTTTTCCAGAATTGGCGACTATACCATTTTCAAGTATGGCGACTAAAAGATTAAGTTACAACCCTAAAAGCGAAAACGTGCGTCAGAAATTTCTTACCATAATATAAACAATTGTCCAGTTTTTCTGAAAATGAAAATTAAAAAAATGTTCGTGCATGTAAAGAAAAAAAGTAAACCAGACCGTATCGACGCACTGTCAGGATGCCAATGAGTATTCCAGATTATAAAAAATGACGCATTTAAGATTTATTCATCAATGAATAAATGATAGTTTAAAAAACTAAAAATACATGCTTTTATTGTATATCAAACTAAAAAAAATGAAAAATTAAATTATAGTTTAAAAAAACTAAAAAACACGCTTTATGGTTAATCGAACTAAAAAGTAAAAAAAAAACAACTTAATATAAGAATAAAATGATTAATGACAAATTAAATGTCTTTGTGGTAAAAGCGTGGGGTGCTCGATATCAATTGTTATAATTTCTTACTAGTTCTATTCCGAAATTCTGAGTTATTGTAAAAATGTAGTACAAAACACCCCACGCTTTTATTCCAATGACATTAATACTGTCGTTAATCATTTTATTCTTATATAAGAATTATTGTTTTATTTTTAGTTCGATTAACCATAAAGAGTGTTTTTTAGTTTTTTTAAACTATAATTTATTTCTTTTCATGTTCTTTAACAAAAAAAAAGTAATTTTTGTTAAAGAACATTTTTTTCTTTTTTCAGAAGTGTTATTTTATCAGTTTTAGAGAAATAGTGAGAATTACACGATATTAATGCAATAATAATTCAAAATAGTAATAACTAAGTAATATTTCAGAAATGACATGATAAAATTTCATGGAAATTAGATAGTAATAATTCAGAGAATTATTAAATTATCGATTAAAGTATTCCTGCGATAATTATATAACATTTAAACGCTTAAAAATTGTATTATTTATAACATATCAAATTATTCATATATATAAAATACTTTTATATTGTTACGTAGATCTGGGTTTGAGGATTTTACGCTATTAGTCTCAAAGAACAAAACAGTTCTTCAGGAATGATTAAAATTTATTGAAGAAAAATCATCCTTATAAAATACAGGATACAGCACAAAAATTCTCTTAATAAATCCTGAATGCTTGTTCGCAAGCAACTATTCGCTACTACTCAAAGTGATATTGATTCAGTTTCAACCAGAAACTGCAATTTATAGTCTACATAGCCACCTTCTATCCTTTCTCTCAGAATCCGCATACTTCACAAATCGCGATGTTAATAGATTTCTTCAGTAATTTCCAGAAGCATCCATATCATAGTCACAGTCAAGTCTCCAAAAATGGTCGCTAACCACCAAAGTGATCACCAACTCGTAAATCTTAGTCGCTAGAAATGATGTCAACTTGGCTGTATCACCAATATTTCGCCAAGTTTCGATTGAAACCTCAATATAATGTAAGAGGCAGCGTTGTTTGCAAATATTACAATTTTAATCATAAAATTAATGCAATAGAAAGTAGTATATATAAATGTATTAAGAATCCAGATATAAATTATTTGCACTGTTTTAAGCATTCATTAAATAAAATCCGATTACTTATGTGCCGACAAGTATAACACAAGGCTTCCAAACGTAAGTCAATACTCAATCAATAGTGGTAGGAAGTTTCAAGTAGAAGGGTATAGGCAATAATAGGAATCAAAAGGGAAAATAAACGAAATAGATGCAAATGCAATAAATACAGAACAAAATACAAAATTGCTCAAATGTAAACGGAGACATTTAGTAATAAAAATTATACAGTGGGGAAGATTTTAAAACATATGTGATCATAATAAGATTTTCAAAATACAAACACATAAAGCAATAACACACAAAACACACACAACACACACACACACACAAAACAAAAAACAAAAAAACATAAATATATAATATATATATAAATTGCTGAGAAATTGAACACCGTTCATGATTTCATTTATTAATAGGATGATTTGGGTGAGTTTTTATGATTTTTTGAATATACTACATTCTTGATTTGAATTTTCAAACTTTTAAGGTTTTTTCATTCTATACAACCATTTCAAGGATAGGTGCATATTCTTTGATTTTGTTGTGGTTGTTTTATTATGCACTAAGTTGTTTTAGCATTTTAACATTTTTATGTTATATCTTTCAGAATGCAATGGCGAATAGTTTAATTTTTTTAGGTATTGAAAAGAGAAATATTTTTTTAATTTTAATTTTTAAATGAAAAGTTTTTTTAAATTTTAAATTTTTGAGAATTTGGATATTTTCAGATTAGTTTACCAGTTGCAATAGAGGGAGAAGGTTGGGCCATCAAACTAGTTTAACCCACTTATCGGTCCTAAGTTCGAGGTTTCACTTGGATATTTTATAATTTTTATCTTATACAATATTAATTTCGCTTGAAAACGTTGATCTTCATTATTTTTATTCGCATTGATATTTGAAATGTGATGTCGTACTCTAGGTTTAATAAGATTTCGAATATTTGCTTAATTATATTTGTGTGAGGTGTATTTTAAATATATATTTAAATATATATATAATAAATGCAAATACACACATATACATACACGTACAGTAAATGTTAGCAAACACACACACACACACACACACAAAACTACAATCTAAATAATACGGGAATAAATGCTATTAATGTATGCACAAAACGATGTAAAAGAAGATTTGCTCTGAACAAAGGCAGAGAAAAGAGGATGTCACGCTATATTGTTCTTTTGTAGGCAATTTATGAATGTACGTATTTCGGAAGTGAGAGAGAATTTAGCACAAGCAAGTATTAGATGCTTGACATCTGGACAGTGTCACTGGAGCAAGAACACTGGTCAGTAGACGACAAATTAAAGCGTTTAAAATAGGCTTGGAAGTTTCCATGCCCAGTTAGAAACTGGGTAAGTTTAAAATTAGGATGAAAGTGTTTATCCTTTAAACGTCTCTGAATATAAGGAATAACTTCCTTGGTGAAATGAGCATTATTTGATAATTGATATAAGTTATTCCACTCATAAATATATTTTTTTCTTAAAAACATTTTTATAGAATGATTTCGGAATGCTCACAGGAATCAGATTGCTTAATTTTGGCATTTCTTTTGCAAGCCAGTTTGCACGTTTATTGCTATAGATTCTCATATGACCTCGAACAAAAGAAAAGAAATCTTGTATACCTCTGCTTCGTCAATGTTAATATGACGTATAAAATTTCATAAAAACTCATTTTGCTACATTTATCAAGGATTTTATAGAAAAACTACCAGAAATACCTTGATTTTTGGAGCCATGTAAATATTTAAGCTTAAATCAAACATCATGGTTATCAATTCTTTTAGTCAATTATGCAAAAAAAGTTCTCTTAACAATATTGATTTTTTTGCATACCTGATATATATACAAAGAGTGTGGTTAACTTAATAACAAAGATAAATTTTCATATTACTAACACTAAAACATATAAAAGACATATAATATTTTTTTCCCAGAGGGTTCTGTATCAAAAGCGTAACGGCAGTGAACATCAATGTCTAGTTGTTAAAAATAAAAATAAAAAAAGTTATGAAATTAAAGAAATATTTCAAAACTGTAAACATCATTCAAACATGTAAAAAAGTTTTTTTATTAAATGCTTATTTACAATTTAATTTCGTATATATCTATTAAAAAATCAAATTGGTTTTCTTTTATCCTTACATTTTCCTAATTTTATTCATTCTTTTTTGATTTTCTATTACCTTCAGATCATTAATTTTTTTATTAAGCCCAAAATGAAAAGAAGTAGACTAAATTTTAACAACTGATTTTTGCACATATTCATACTTTCATAAAAATTTCAAAATAGCATTCATTATTATATTAAGATGTATGCTTGTATAGTTTCTGTCTTTGAGCTCTTCAAGAAATTTATTTATCTACGGATCAGTTTCACGAATTTCCCCCTTAATAATTCACTGATAGTTGATGAAGATAAATCATGTTTACCCACTCCTTAAAATAATCTTAGCTCAGAGACGAAGTTAGGAAGTTGCTTTAGAAACATTGTCAACACTGTTTAAACATGAGATTATCTCTATTTGGTTTAAAAGTATAGAAGCAGAATTTAAGCTCTAAATATTTTTATCGCTGTTATTTTTTTAAGGAAATAAAATTATTTCTTTAAAAAAAAGAGATTTACTTTTTTGGATAACATATTCAAATAATGAAGATTTCTTTCAGTAAATACGCTGAAAACAGGTAACTTAGAAATTTGTTAATTATAATCTTGATTTTACAATCTTTGATCGAAACAATATTTCAGTAAATAACCAGACATTATCTTCACTTTTTGATTTATAACAATGCATAATGATTTTCATAAAAATTTTTAATTAATTAACTTTATGAAAAATATGTAAATTTTTCTCCTTTGCATCTTTGAATTTTGTAATCTTGAAATTTACATTTAGTAAAATGGTTATCCAAAAGACTCAAAATATTTCTAAAAAAAAAAAAGAATCGGTTTGAAATTTTCATTGATAAAATTATATAAAAAATGTGTTTTTTTGGAATTGTACTAAAATTTAATCTATATTAATTACAATTTTCTATGCATGTTGATGCTTTTTCTTGCAAATACTCATTTTGCTTGAAAACTTCTTTTTAAAGTTTTAGAATGTATTTAACTAAATAATATTTTGAAAAGGTAATATATTAACAAAAGCTGAAAATTACAAGCACCATCCAAAACGTTAAACATTATACAAAAAAGTATATAAAAGTACATTACTTTTATATACTTTTGCATTAATTAAAAGAGTACGTTATGTACTAATTAAACAGCAATGTGTCCCATAGAAAACGACCTTAGAAGAAAGAGGTTGTCGAAAAGTAACAGGTCATTTCCTTCTAAAGGAATTAAAACGCCACAGGTACCTTAAAGCAAAATCACTTTTGCTGTAGCACGCTTATAACGGCCACAGATGAATTCTGTTTACTGACGGAAAAAATTTAGACACTAAAAAATCCTTCAGTGGCCAGAATGACCATCTAGATTCAAGGATCACCTAAGAAGCTAAAAGGAAGGAAAATGTGTTCAAAGAGCTCATCAAATGGTTTGGTAAGTGCCAGCTATGAAATTGTCTCAGACGTTCATTTATTCTAAAATGGAATGAAAACCAAAGCAAAAGTTTATCAAGACACTATCATTGAAAAAAATTGTGGAACCAATGTAAACCATTTTCATGGAAACAATTGAACTTTTCAACATGACTCTGTTTCTGCTAGTAAGGCGAAGGGGACACTGTAGTTGTTGAAAAAGAATGTGCCAGACAAAATAGAACATGAAGAATGGCCTTCCAGCAGATCGGATTTAAATTTACTCGATTATAAATTGTGGCCAGTGCTGAAGACACAAGTGTTCTAAACGGTATTCTAGTAAGAACAGTCTTAAATATTATTTAAGGAATTCTTGAATATTATTATTTATTGAGGTGGCGCCCATGGCCTTAAGTGTTGTAATTCCCATGAAGGCAGTGTGTGCTTTGGTGGATGATTGGCGAAAAGACATAAAGTCCGTGTGAAGTCAAAAGGTGATCGTTTTGAATAAAAGGTGTAATATAATAAATTTAAAGGTAAAATAAAACTTGAAGATTAAGTTTTAAATTTGATCATAAAGTTTCGGATTTTAGCTCCCTTATAATTATATCGGAATATAAAGCACAATTAGGTACATTGTTATTAAAATATAAATTCCTCGCAGCCTCATGTAAAAGGGTTAGTTTTTTGTAGTTTAAAACAAAACAAATAAAAATAATGACTATGTATTTATTACTTGTGAGACAAATGAAACTTTAGCACTTTCTTTTTAATTTTTATCACATTTAATGATGATTTCTTTTTCTTTTTAATCTAAAATTTCCATAAAATACGACTACAAAATTTGTAACAAAACACTTTTTCTTAAAATTTTATTCACTACAAGAGAAAGGTTTCTAAGTCACAGAAAAACACGAAAAAATAATTTATATATGTTGATTAAAAATTTAAAGAAAACAAATTATTCTCATTTGAAAGGTTCAAAAAGTAAGATGGGAAAAAAACACTATCGAACAAAAGTTAGATTTGCAGAAAAATCATTTATTTATTTCTACAGAAATAATTTATATTTAAAACTTTAAATCTCTTTGCAGAAAATGCCATAAATTTCCTTTCGCTAAAACGAGAAAAGAAAATGTAACAAAAGCTAAATTAAAGAGTTTTACGCGAAACAGAAGACGACGTTATTAGAAATAACATTCAAAAAACAATTGTTTTCTTTAAAATTGTTTGAACCTATTCGAATTTGCAAGAGTAATTAAATTCTGCCAAGTAAATGAATTAAGGAAAAATGGAGCTTTTCTTTGTGAAGTTGTGAGAAAAAGAAATAATAAGAAACAAAAGAGAATTCAGAAGTTCATCTGTTATCTTGCACGAGGAAAAACAAATTACTTACAAGCAGTATTGTCGATGAATTCATTTCTTTTACTCCATAAAAATAATAAAAAGCAAATTTTTCATTAACAATTAGTCAACCGTTATTTGAAAAATGTTTTCACCATATCAAACTAATGCAGCATAATCTTATTTTCTTCAAATTCCAAAGCTTATGCAAAAAAATAAATCAACTCTTTTTTTCTTTCTTCTTTATGTATATAAGTAATTTGCTTGTAAATTTCTTTCTTTTGCTTTAATTTTCTTGAATGCTTTTTATTTGATCAGTTTTTTTGAAGGAAAACAGTAAACCTATTTTTTAATTACTTGTATCTAATGTTTTGATTCTGTACGATTATTATCAGCAACGTTATTTCGCTTAAATTCTGAAACAATAATCTTTGAAAAAATATTAATGTTTTATAAAGTATGTATAAAAAATTAAGAAAAATAAAATGTTTAACGTCAATTTTTAAAGAAACATATTATACAGAAGCATTACTTCTCAAGTACTAAATTTACTGATTAAATGCAAAAATAATTTTAATATCAATAATTTTACTGAAAAGTAACCGTTAATATTCAAAAATGTTCTTTATAGAAGGATTATATTATTAGCTATTTGGAAATATTTAGTCAAGTAGGAATAAATTAATTTAATTATGCTGGTTAGTTTTAAATTTTTTATATTTTTTAACCTCCTTTGAACAAGAATTATATAAAAAAATAAAATATTATATAATATTGTCTTGTGTATTTTAAAAATAAAAAAGAAAGAAAAAGCGTTTTGTGAGTGATCAGTTTTTTTCATGATCTTTAACAGTACGTTGACTGTCATCAAGAGCGAATAAGATTCATATTTTTTTCTTTAATAATAAATTCCATGTACGTTTCAAATTAATATTGTACATTATTAGAAAATATCGTAACTATTATAATAAGTTTTTTTCTTATGATATAACACAAAAAATTAAACATTTTGTAAAGTAATTTTCTTTTAATGAAAAAAAAATGTGTTAGTTAAAATATTCCACAGCATCAGAGTTCAGATATTTTTTTCAACAGCAACATTAGCAAAAATAGAACTTTTCAATGACGATACTAATATCATTCACAAGAATGTTTTAGTACTACGCTGTCATATCGTGTAGAATGTGATACATTTTAATGTAAAACAATATAATATTATGTCATTGGTTCCTTTCTATGGGTGGAAAAAATACAGAAGTTAATTTTCTTCACAGTGTATTCGACATCACATAAACTAAAAATAATATTATTTAAGCAAATATTTTCTAAATGAGTTAAGAAAATAAATTATTTTAAGAGGAGTCACTTAACAAAAATCAGTTAAAAAATGATTTTTTAGAATTTTTAATGGGAAAGTTAAAAGAACTTTAAGAAATCCAAACTATGGTGGTGGTATGCATTACTTAACATTCTTAATATGAATCAAAACTTCTCGAAAACTAAAACTTCAACACAGAAGGAAAATTTTGAAAGTTCTGCTCCTCTGATAACTTCAATACTTTTCACATTAATTTATTCTGTATAAATTAAAATTTTAATGAGAGATTTTGAGTGTGTGTGTGTCAAAGAAGTTTTCACAAAAAAATTTTACGGGTTTAAATTTACATGAATTTTATCATTTAGAAGATTTTCCCATGTTGCACGTTGTTCATATGTATTTTTAAAAAAATAAACTTCTCAATTTTTTATAAAATGCTCTCATTAAAATAATAATGATACAATAAATTCAAATAAAATTTGGATGATTGTATGGAGAATCATTTTCTAAAACTGTTGCCTAAACTTGATAGTTTTAACACTAAGAAAATAGATACTATACTGACCCGCTTAAATTCATTCCGACATGATTTAAATTACATAACATCATCAATCAATTATTTGCTAAATAAAATTATATCTCAATAAAAAATCAAAAGTTTTTCGTAATGCTGTGATACATTTATTGAAATCATAAGGTATAATTTGTAAAAATGGGTCTTAAAAAGTTGAATTTAATTTAAGAGGGGTGCCAAGAACGATTTGACTGGGAGTTTCCCCCTACCTTCCAGCGCTCTCTTGAAAAATCTGCTTACTTCATTTCTCCAATAATTTTCAAAAGCATCTATATGATTGCCAACAAAGTCGCGAATTCGCCCTACATGGTCGCTAAAAATGATGCCAACTTGGCTGTATCACCGATATTTCGCCAAGTTTCCACTGAAACGCAATTGTAATGTAAAGGACGGCATTGCTTGCGAATATTACAATTTAGAACGACATAATACATGTAAATTACAGTTTTGCTATTAGAGCAGTCAGTATGAAGATTTGTATAATTTGTACAATGGTAGTTGGTCCCCCGTTATGCTAACAGTAAGTACCCTTCTCCCCCTAATCATGCATAATATCAAATTTCTTACAAATTTAATTGCATGAATTTCTTTAAATTAAATTTAAATACTGCAAAAATCAAAATATGAAAATTTCCCGTTAACAGCATTTTAAATTTATAAAGATTTCAATAAGTAAGCTTATTTACAAGTGTATATGTCTATCTTTCTTTATCTAACATTTTAATATGTTTACTTTTTACGTTATATTGCTATGAGTATTTATACTTTGTTATAAAAAGTCGAACATCGAAGCTACTTATGCTTATATATGTTAAAATTAGAAGCTTCATACATCAAAGTGTTATTTCTCTAAAGATTAATATATACGCTAATGCCAGACCACTTTCGCAGATAAATTTTTTCTTTTATCGATACTCAATAATTGGTTGCAAACTTATTTTATATAAATCACCAAATAAAAATTCGATAACGTGAAGGAAAACTTAACCTTTTTTATTACTTCTTTCAGCCATCCTTTAAATTTATCTTTGGTGTAACTTAATGTATCTATAGGTAAGTAGATTACATTTTCTGTAAAATTATGCGTGTTACAAACTGCTGTTATTTTATTTAATTACTTTTTAAGATTGCAGAAATGCTATTTAACTTCAGAAACTTCTCTAACGATTTTCGATTATTAAAAAATTAACTAAGTAAAAATAATTTTTTTAAAAAGTATTTGTGATATTAAGCGAATACATAGACTCAATTTATTATCTTTAATGATTTATTCATAGGTAGTGATAATTATGCATTATATATAATGAACTATTAAAACTTTTTTATATAATACTTGGAAAAAGCCTCGTATGCAATGTAATATTTTTGGAATTTCTTTTGATATTTCTTCTTTTCATTGCGCGTTATCACCTACACTTTTTTATCTTAGTTTTTATATTTGCAGTGTAGTAAACAATTTTTTAAAAAAAATTTCGTAATAAAATTTATACAAATTGAAACTGATGGTTATATTGCAAAAATAAATAAAATAAGATAAAAAAAAGAAAATATCAACAATTTGTTTAAAAAAATTGCCATAAAATTAAATTAGATTGGAACTAAAGGTTATTTTGCAAGGAAAATAAGGAAATTATATGTAAGAAGAACAGTTGTATTCAAAAAAGTTAATTTCGAGCATAATTTTTCCTATCTTGTTAATTTTATAAATTACTAAGTTTAAGGATTTGTTTTTAAATTGACTGATCATAAAGTCACTAATTTCTGTGCATTTATTGTATTTTATTGTCATTTTAATAAAAAATGTTCATTAGTTTTCTTTTAATATTAGAGTAACATCTGAAAAGTTTCAAATCGATAAGAAATCTTTTACATTTCAGTAATTTTTTTAAGAAAATGTTTCTTTAAAATATTTTTTTAATAAGCACAAAAACTTTTAAAGCTATAAAGTAAATAGTAGTTTCAAAAATTTTATTTTGTATTGAAATGTGCACTTTTGAAAGGATCCGATTTAAAGTAATCCATAAACTTATTCATACCAGTATCATAACTGTGATTGATATAATGCTTTTAATTTAGCTGGATCCAAAATTTAAACTTAAAAAAAGCAAAAAAGGTTGTGAATTTCTTCCAAAAAATTTTTTTGATTGATTTTTATTAAATGATTCGCTTAAAAGACGTTAATTGAAACCATAAATATTTTCTGAAATCTATAAGAATACAAACATAATTTTTTAATAAATGGCCAAATTTTCTCAATGAGCATCTGTTAATGATGACTTCCTTATTTAAGAGAATAAATGTAAAACTTTCTTATAAAGAAATACATTTCAAAAACTGAACTACTATTTAGTACTTACATTTTGGCATCTGCTCATAAGGTTTGCCATCTCTACCATCTCTGTACCAAATTGGCTAAAAGCCTTGACGAATTCTGTGAAGTTGGCCACGTTTTCCAGCCGATTGAGACTTATAGATACCTGTAAAAACAACAAACAGCCTTAATAAAGTTTCTTACAATAATTCTCCTTGGACATTCTTTCTATCTCTTATATAAAAGCTGAAGATAAAATTAATTCTTTAATTTCCCCCAAAACATCATTATTTTTCTACACTGAAACAGGACCACATTAGAAACAGAAAATTACATGTGGATCTTGTACCCAAACGTAAACATCTGCCTATAAACCAGTGCTTCTCAAACTTTCAATATTTGCGACCCAATATTCAATCATAATTTCATCGCCCTCCTCTCTATACAATAACAATGTGTTGAATTCAATAATACTATACTTTGACACTAAAGCTACAATACGTCTTTAACCTTTTAAGTTCCACCGGCGTATATAAACGTCTCTCTCAGCCAAAGTGATAATTGCCACGGATGTATAAATACGTCTTTCCGAAGTACCATCTTCTCTGTGCACTGCTATCCGTAAAATTATTCCGAAGACTTTGGAATGCAATAAAAGGACCTTGACAGTGTTTGCGAAGGATTTACTTATATATGGGGGGGGGGAAGGTTTTACTAATCTATATTCCTTTTCTTCCTCCTTCCCAATACATCACATTCGCACGCCTGCGTAGAAAACAGTGGCACTGGGAAACGAATTGCGCAACATTTAATCGGTAGTTATAAGATTAATTATAAACCGTACACAAATTATGAAAATAAGTGTGAACTTTTATATATAATTTTATATATGACATGCCCATGGAGTCATTGGTAATTATTAAACTTAATCTCAGTTTAGTATTGTTATATTAATTATAAGATACACAGAGCTGTACGTTTAAAAGCAACTTAAATTCCGGCGTATAACGCGCACTTTGAACTGAAA